>OVAP01002569.1:0-19066 GCA_900406295.1 Aurinia saxatilis
TCTAATAACTAACAAATTTAACCATGTGGAAGATATCAAATATGTTTCACACATCAACCATCACTACGAAAAACATGGAAACTTTTATGAAAGCCAATAAGTTTGAATTTCCGTTATTAAGTCCCATAATTGGGAAGAGAGAAACACTATCTTGAAACATCGAACGATATTCTCTAATAACAAAAACATTTAATCGTTTGAAACATATTAATTATGTTTTAAACATTTATCATCAATATTTTTAAAAAATATTAATCACAATTCTCAAAAACTTGACAACGATTTCACAATTTATGGTGATTAATAAACACTAAGTTTAATTTTATATAATATGTTATATTTATAAACATTTGATTGTTTTATTTTACACAATTCATAACTTATTAAATTAACGAAGATTCACGTCAATATTTCTAACTATTTAAGATAAAAAATAATTAAGAGAAACAAAAATATAATAATACCAGTCAATTTGATATGTATACATTCAAATATCGTCATTGCTAATTCTCTTCAGTGAAATAAAACATATTGAGAAGAAAAAATATCTTCAAAGCTCAGGAAGAGGACAAGAGAGACAATCAATCTCTTAAAATATGAGACGAAATATATTAAAAATGAACAAATTTAGATATGTGGAACATGTAAAATTTGATCTTATAATAACTGGAAATATCAAAATGATTAGCAATTATTCATATTTTCATGGTGGTAAAAAGATAAACAATCATTTACTAGACTCATAATTTTTAGATAACTTATTATATTTTCCAACACAATAATAAACTATTGACTTAATTAAGATTTTAACCAATACATATAAGAGTTAGAAAAATTAAAAAAATCAAAACAGTGATTAAAAACCTTAACGAAATATAATGAAGAATGTTTTTACTATATCAAGTTTATAATCATACAAGACACTTTCAAATAGTAAATCACAAAAACTATGTATCATATACAGATTTAAAAAACATGGGATCCAAATCTATACTACAACTACCAGATTACGTGTGGAACATCGTTATCTCGAGAACAAAATAAATGAAAAAAAGAAGATTAACACATTCCACGCGTAGCGCGGATCAACCACTAGTTAAAGATAAAAAACAATTATTTGCGGATGTATATTAATTAGAGATTCCTACACTCTAAACAAAAAAGAAAAAGAATAATAACGATTGGAGAAAGCAACCTTAAAATCTCCTAGTACAACCGCTAGACTACAAGTCATGATCTGTTCGAAAAAATTTATTCATCTTAGTTATAATTTATCGAGTATTATTTATATAAATTTTACGATATTTATATACCTAAGAAAATCCTAATGACAAAAAAAGATATTTTATTCCGTAAAAGTTTTTTTTTTTTTTTTTTGCCAACAACAATTATACATTATGATGGACTCGAACGCAAGCAGTGACACAGTGACGGCATTATTACAACCGCTAGACTACAAGTCATGGTCTGTTAAATTTTTTTTATTCATCTTAATTATAATTTATCGAGTATTATTTATATAAATTTTATGATATTTATATACCTAAGAAAATCCTAGTGACAAATTAGTGGTTGATCCGCGCTACGCGCGGAATGTGTTAAGTTTATTTGTTTTTATTTGTTTTGTTCTTGAGATAACGACCTCCCACCAATATTTTGGTAATTGTAGTATAGTTTTAAACTTCTATGATACATATAGTCTTTAAGATTTACTATTTGACAGCATATTGTATGACCGTACAGTAAATTTCATTTAGTAGAAATCTCTTCATCATATTTACTCCATGTCATTTCGCTAAGGTTTTTTATTCACTGTTTTAGTTATTATAGTTTTAATTTTATATTTATTGATATGAATCTTGATTATATATTTAGTTATTTCTTTGTGTTTGGTAGATAATTAATTATATTTAAACTACATAATCTAATATCCTATAAAAAATAATTGTTTTACCACCATAAAAATTTAATTAGTTACCAAACTTTTTAATATTTGTAGTTATTTTATAGATATTAATTAGTAGTCACGAATTAATTAGTAGTAGTCAGGGCGACTACTAGGGTTAGGGCGACTACTAGGCGATCTAGGTTCTCTGTAGATCGGCTGTTCTGATCACGTTTTGGCCTCCTCCATTCCCGATGTGGTGTGACAGTACCTCATATGACGCTTGGTGACGTGGTGCTCGCGTTCTGGGACACTCACAAGGACTCACAGTTTTGGCTCTGTGTGGATCTCTTCAGATCACGGGAGTCAGTATTGATTACTTTTTGTAACGATCTGGTCTAGTCACTGTTCCTTGCGTCACTGTAGGGCTCGTTGTTCAGGATCGCATTTCCTTGGGAGTGAAGTTTTTGTGCCCTGTTTTTAATGATGAAGCAGCGATATTCTAGGGAAGAAAAAGGCAAAGATATTGCCTTGCCTGATGTTTGTAAGAGGGTTGTCCCGATTCAGCTACCGGAACCACCATCTGCAGACTTGTTTGCATAATCTCACACTTATGGGCAGGGCTTTAAATCTGGAAGTTCATGCTAAAATCTGGAAGCCTGTCTCGGGTCTCATAAGTTACATGCTAAAATATTGGGATCTTGAAGGCAAAATGGAGAGCAAACTCATTGGAGACGATAAATTTCAGCTCACATTTGAGACATAAGAAGTCTTGGAGACAGTATTGGAGCAGGCTCCTTTCCACTACCGTAAGTGGATGTTTGTCTTGCAAAGATGGGAAGCTGTTATATCTCATACGTTTCCTTTCGAAGTTCCATTCTGGGTTACCCTACCTGATTTCCCTCCACATGGGGCGACACAATTGACTCTTGAAAAGCTAGGAAGTGAACTAGGACGTGTTGGACAAGTGATACCCGAGGCTTGTAAAATGCAGGTTCATGTCAACGCTTTACAGCCTTTGATCACGATCCTTTTCCGCAACCTTTCCTACGCTTGAAACAGTTTCTACGACGGTCAAGTATGAGCGCCTGGAGAAACATTGTTTCAAATGCTTCTCGCTTACACATGAACTCAAAATTGCCCGCAAAGTGCCATGCCGCTGAAAACAGAGATGGTACAAGCAGAGGTTCGCGAGGATGCGTTTCACAAGCCTTCCAGTCATGTTGATACTTCTCGTATGCCAGGGGATTACCGGCAGCCTTATCATCAAGAGAATCAACAACCGTTTCAGTTCAGAGCTAAGTCTTCTTACAATGATCGATATGACTATGGGCGCTACAATGATCGTTATGGCTATAGGCGACATGATAATTATGGGTATAGACGTCACGACGGTAGAGGGGACAATCGCCCTGGATACCGTAGATATCAAGAACCAAAGTACTCAAAGTACATGTATGATCGTTCTTACTCTGATCGGAACCATGGCTTAGATGTTAGGTCCACGGGTTCTCCTCCTCCTTATCCTGTTAGAAATGCTGGTCATGGGGTGGCTTTGGTCAGGGCTGAAGTCCCTGTAAACTCTCAGCTATCCAAATCGCTTAAGGTTAAAAGTACTGCTAAGTCTCATTTGTTAGACAAGGAAACTATGCATAACCCGGAACAGGTTATTCCTACAGAGTCTACGACTATCTCACCTCTAACTACTCTTACAGACTATGCTGGCGGTAGTTCTGGTTCTGATGACACTCCAGTGAGATCTCAAAAACCAGATTTGGAGAGGTTTGGTAATGTTCGCGATGTTAGTATTAATGGGAAGAAGAACAGACTACTCACCAAGGCTGCTTTTAGTGAGGAAGATGATTCTGGCCTTGTGCTTGAAGTCTCTTCGGAAGTGACTCTCCTGGAGCCTCATGTTCATGAGGTCAATAAGATCTCTGCACTTAAACGTTTGGGGGCTTCATCGTCCTTGGTGGCTATGGGTCAGGCTCCGAAGAGAAGAGTGGCTACTCGTAAATCTAGTCGGATTTGTAAATCGCCTAAGCCTAAGCCTAAATGGTGGATTGAGGATGGCTCGGCACAACCTCCAGCTCCTCGGATTATCCCCACGGTGACAAATAAAAGGGCTCGAGTTTTTGGTTTTTGAGGATGACAAACCTATTGCCCATGTCACAAAACAATTGAAATTGGGCAAGTCTGTTTAGAAACCATTATCTTTGGTACATGCTTTACCATCCTCACGTAGTGATGGTTCGTCTAAATCGGCGTCAAGGAACAAGAAAAAAAAAAATGGTGGTTTCCAATTTGAAGCCGCTGACGATCGAATGAGCATTTTGAGCTGGAACTGTCAAGGTGCTGGTAGCCCGGAAACAGTTCCTCGTCTTCGAGAGTTATGCAAACTTCATGCTCGTGATGTTTTATTTTTAATGGAAACAAAACAAAAAATAAGTTTTTGCTTGGCTTAAAGCAGAGTTTAGGGTTTGGTGAGCTTTTTACAGTGGAGCCAATTGGCCATAGTGGTGGTTTAGCTTTATTGTGGAAAATTTCCTTTGTGTTAAAAATTATTTCAGCTAATAATCGGATCTTTGACTTACGAGTCAATCATGGATCCATTTCTTATTTTCTCTCATGTATTTATGGTGACCCGGTTATTGCACTTCGTTCTGGAGTGTGGAATACTTTGTCTCATATTGGATTACAACGAAATGATGCTTGGCTTCTTGTTGGTGACTTTAATGAATTATTATATGCTGACGAAAAATTGGGAGGTCCAATACGGAAAGAACCCACTTTTTGTAACTTTAGGAATATGGTCTCAAACGGCAAAATTCGTGAATTAAGCAGTGTGGGAAATTCTTTTTCGGGGATTGGTTGGAGAGATGGTTACGTTCAATGCAAAATCGATCATAGTTTTGGGAACGACGCTTGGTTTAACTACTTTCCAAGATCAAAGATGCACTATCTGGAATTGTGGGGGTCGGATCATCGGCCTCTCCTAATTAAATTTTTATATGATCCATTGATACATGGTCGGGGAAAATTCTGTTTTTATAACAGATGGCTTCACCATGATGGTGTGGAGGAGATTGTCAGGCAAGGTTGGTTGGGAATGAATGAGGAAATACAGACTCCGTTAGTTGACTGCATATCCAGCTGTAGACGTGCCTTGTCTAGCGGGAAAAGGGAAACTAATCAGAATTCATCCAACCGTCTTATGGCTTTGCACGCTGTCTTATGGCTTTGCACGCTGCTTTAAAACTGGAAGTGAGCAAGACTACACCAGATCGTCAACTGTTAAGTCAACTGAAAGCCGAGGTTGCAACGGCTTATCGAGATGAGGAACGATTCTTGAAGCAAAAGTCACGTGACAAATGGCTAAAGGAAGGGGACCACAACACTCGATATTTTCACAACAGTGTTAAGGGCCGTCGTGCTCGGAACCGCGTAATTATGTTGTATGACGAAAATAATCGAGAGTGTTATGCGGAAGATGCTAAGGGACATGTGGCGGTGGATCATTTCCGAAAAATGTTCACTTCGTCCAATCCTACGGATATGGAAGAGCTTTTTGTTGGCCTGACTTCATGAGTGACGTCGGCGATGAATGATAATTTAACTCGTCCGATTACTGCAGAGGAGATCAAGTTAGCAGCCTTTGCCATCAAAGGAAATAACGCACCTGGGGCTGATGGGTTTATCGGTGTTTTTTACAAGAAATTCTGGAATATTGTAGGACCAGCGGTTGTTAAGGAAATTGCGGATTTCTTTTTTACTGGTGTTTTGCCAGTCGATTAGAATCATACCAACATCTGTCTTCTACCAAAGGTTTCATCGCCTTCTCATATGAAGGATTTGCGACCGATTAGCTTATCAACTATTCACTACAAAATCATCTTGAAGATTTTATGTGACAGTCTAAAAATATTTCTCCTTGAGATCATTTCTGATACTCAGGGTGCTTTTGTGGCGGATCATTTAATCACGGAAAATATCTTGATAGCTCATGAGGTTACTCATGCATTTCGTACTAATGACTTCGCTAATAAGGATTTCATGGCTATTAAGACAGATATGTCAAAAGCATATGACCGAGTAGAGTGGAACTTCTTGGAAAAACTGATGCGCAAATTGGGATTTAATGAAGTATGGGTTGCATGGATTATGGTCTGTATTACATCGGTATCGTTCTCAGTACTCTTGAATGGGCATTCCCATGATTTCTTTAAACCTGAGAGTCAGGGCGACCCTTTGTCACCTTTCCGCTTTGTGATGGGTGCGGAAGCTCTGATTAATATGCTTAATCAGTCGGAAAGTGTTGGACGCTTACATGGATTAGCATTAGTAGAGCATGGTCCTACGGTACATCATCTTCTATTTGCTGATGATAGCCTATTACTTTGTAGGGCTTCACCAGCAGACTGCATGGAAATTATGCGTTGTCTGCATATTGGTGCAGCATCAGGACATATGATCAATCCGAATAAATCCTCGATTATTTTCGGGAAACGTATCTCTGTGGGCAGGAAACTACCCTTGCAGCAGAAACTGAGGATTAATAAAGAAGGTGGTGACGACACCTATTTGGGCCTTCCAGAATGTTTTAGTGGTTCGAAACGTAAACTACTACAATTCATCCACCAAAGAAACTGAAATCAAGATTGCAAAGTTGGTTTGGAAAGGCTCTATCTCAGGGTGGGAAGGAGATATTTTTAAAGTACATCGCCTTGGATCTACCAGTTTATGCAATGTCTTGTTTCCAGCTTTAGAAGGACTTATGTAAGAAACTGACTAGTGCCATGACGAAATATTGGTGGAGCAGTGGAGACAACAATAGTAAGATTCCTTGGATTGCCTGGAAAAAAACTATGCATATCAAAAGAGAATGGTGGTATTGGCTTTCATGACATAGCTTTGTTTAACCAAGCGCTTTTGTGTAAGCAGGCTTGGCGTATCATCGATAACCCTGATACTCTGTTGTCCAGATTTCTTAAGAGCAGATATTTCCCTGGGGGTAATTTTATGGATTGTGTTGTTGGGAAGAGTCTGTCTTATGCATGAAGAAGTTTAATGTTTGGGCGATAGTTACTTTAACGGGGATTGGTCCGATCTATTGGTAATGGCCAGGAAACTTTGGTTTTCTCTGATTGTTGGTTGTTCGATAATGGTCCTCGGTTTCCATTTCCTAGGCAACAGACATCAGATTTGAATCTAAGAGTTGCTGATCTCCTCATTCCTGGTACTGATACTTGGGATGATGACATACTTACGGAGCTATTCTACGATGTTGATTGTGATCGTATTCGTAAAATCAAGGTTTCCAGGAATTTGAGAGATGGGTATTCTTGAGGTTATACCATGTCTGGTACATACACTGTTAAGAGTGGCTACAAAATTCTCATGGATGCCCAAATGGCTCAAGCAGATCCTCTTCCTCCTATGGAAAAGGCGCTTTGGAATAAAATTTGGAAAGTCAAGGCAGCTCCCAAAGTAAAGCATTTTCTTTGGCGATGCCTGTCAGGTGCACTGGCAGTCAGGACTCGACTTACATCTCGTGGAATGAATATTGACCCGATTTTTCCTGCGTGTGGTGATGCTAATGAAACCATTTGTCATGTTTTGTTTCACTGCCCTCTGGTCGTCGACATTTAGGAGGTTTCTGGTCTACACATCCCGCAGAATGGGTTTTCTTTGACTTCAACGTTCTTAAATATACACTTCTTGGCAAATCATGAACCTAACATTAGTCAGGCTGTTACCTTTCCGTGGTTGTTATGGCAGATTTGGAAAGCAAGAAATGATCTAGTTTTCGAACAGACCTTATTGCCCGCAGACTTGATTTTGCAACGGGCTAAGGATGATGTTCTTGACTGGTCTATTGCGAATATGCAGGAGCAGCCTGTCGAGGTCGTTAGTGACCAGCAAGCATGGCAAAAGCCTCCTGGCCACTTCGTTAAATGCAATATAGCTAGTTCTTGGTTACACCAGAATCGTTTGAGTGGGACGGGTTGGATTGTTAGGGATTGCAATGGTACACCCATTTTCCATGGCCGGAATGCATTTGCAAATACTTCAACAAGGTTGGAAGCAGAGCTTGAAGGTTTCATATGGGCTGTCACTTCTGTGGCGGACTTGCATATCCAGAATATCATTTTCGAGATCTCGGATTATCAAGTATTGGAGGTGATTCGCAGACCATCATAATTCCCAGCAGTACGGACGTTGCTGAATAGAGCTTTCACTGCGTTGGGCTCTATATACGATTGGTCTACTTCGAGTATTGCCGACAATGTAACAATGGACCATCGTTACCAATCATACATATCTCGTTATGGACCGTCTTGGCTATGCGACCTTTTGGATTTAGAGTGTTTAGCTCGTTAATTTGGTTGTTTTCTTCCTTTATGTTACCTACCTATTAGCTGGGTGACTATCACTCCTGTAAGGCTTGATGGTCTAACTCTTATTGAATAATATCGAATAATATCATTGAGACAAAAAAAGAAGAAGTTATTTTAAAGATAAAACCCTTTTCATCTTTGACATATTTAAATTTGTTTAATATATGTTGTCTAAAACTTCAAAAGGTTGATTGTTTTTATAGTCATTTTCCATATATTTTTGTTATACTATTTCCCTGACTTTTGAAGAGTTTTTCCATTCCCATTTTGTTTCATTTAACCGAAGATTATTAACAAGGTTGATATATGAATATATATATATATATATATATATATTAAATAGACTGGTATTATTATATTTTGTTTCTTTCAATCATTTTGTTGGATCATAGTATTTAAATATACGGACATGAACCTTCATTAATTTAATAGTTATGATTTGTGTAAAATAAAACAATAAAATGTTTATAAATATAACATTTTATTTAATATTAAACTTAGTGTTTTTCTAATAACCATAAATTTTGAAATGGTTGTCAAGTTCTTTTATATTGATGGTTAATATTTTTTTTTTGTAACACATATTTAATATGTTTCACACCATTAAATGTTTTTTGTTATCATAAAATGTCGTTAGAAGTTTCAAAATATATTTTCCCTCTTCCCAATTAGAGGAGTTCATAATGGAATTTTAAGGTTGAGAAATTGACGGAGATAAGGAGTCATGTTTATTACAAATTTTACTTGGTATTATAATGTTTTAAAGATTGTCTACCTTCCTTATTCTTTTTTTTTATGGTTAAATCAAGAATTATTCATAAATATTCATTTCAAGTCATTATTTAATAATATTATTAATAAAAATACTTAATTTGTATATTTAAATTGAACATTAATATTAATATGATTCCTACACTTTTAGAATTAATAGCATGTATGCCTTTTGAATTTTTTTTATAATTAAATATATTGAAACTAAAGATGTATGCCTTTTTTTTTTTGCCAACAACAATTATATATTATGCTGGGTTCGAAGCAACCAGTGACATAATAATGGCACTAGTACAACCGATAGACTATAAGAGCATCTCCAATGGTGAGACTCATTGAGTCTCACCAAATATAATTAAAAAATAAAAAATAATAAAATAATAAATGAGTCTCATCAATTTATGAGACTGAGCTCTAAAGTCTTCATCCAATGAGACTCAATTCACAAGTCTCATAAAACTTATGAGACTTCACTAATATTTTATTATTTTTTGTTTTTTAATTATATTTGGTGAGACTCATTGAGTCTCACCGTTGGAGATGCTCTAAGTCATGGTCTGTTCGAAAAACTTTATTCATCTTAATTATAATTTATCGAGTATTATTTATATAAATTTTATGATATTTATATACCTAAGAAAATCCTAATGACAAAGAAAGATCTTTTATTTTGTAGACAAGTAAATAATGTCTCATTGTTGTTGGCAAAAAAAAAAAAAAAAATTCTAACCCAAAATTGGTTTTACCAACTAAATTGTACATTAAAAAGTCAATGTATTTATAAAATATTCCATTAGAAAACAATATTTTTGTGGAATACTACTAGTGTAAGTTTATATTGTTATATCCGTGACTAAATGTAATCGATAAAATGTAAAAGCAATTAGAACGAATATTCTTTTGTTTGTTTAATTAATTAATCGTGTGAATACCATGAACATTCATAAGGTTCATTAGAGAAGAACTCTGTAATGTCTCGACCATTTTTTACCAGTATCTCTATGTTTTTTCTTGGCTCAAAGATTATTTATCGTCCGAAACTCGGTGCATTAATTTGGGATGTTCGAAAGACTTGTTTACTAATCATGTATTCACCACGAGATATTTCTTTATATTTTGTTTTCACACGGTACCGCAAATCACTTTTTAGTAGATCATTCATTTAAAATTGTTCCAGCTCAACTACATCTAATCTTGGAATTCTTTTTTAATAAATGACGGAGAAAATAAATGTATATAGTAACATAGATAATCAAATCAATTCTTTTAAACCTATTTTCATGTATCACTATATACCATAAACTAAAATATTATAAATTTGTTGTACGTCTGGATTAAGTTAATCTTATGATTCTTATCATAAAGCGTATGAGTAGAAGTTATATTTTAGAAGGATGGATGATTCTTACATTGAAAACTAATATGGATATAATTGCATTCAATTACGAATGGAGAAGTTATCAAATCTACAATAACCAAATCAATTCTTTTAAATTTATTCTCATACACCACTATATATCATAAACCAAAATATTATAAATTTGTTATACGTTTAAATTTTAAGTCAGTCTTATGATCCGTATGTTATATGTAAATCGGTAGAAATTATATTTTAGAAAGATGGATGATTCTTACCTTGAAAACTAATACGAATATATATATATATATATATAAAGTTAATTGCATCCAATTACGAATGGAGAAGTTGCTTCCTGAAACGCAATGTCAAATTGTCAATGGCAATTGTGTTGCATATTTTAAGACACGTAATCAACCTGCCGCCTACATGTTTACTTTAGATGTTTTGGTACCTTTTTGTATAAATTAAACAAAAGAACTGGAAGGCAACAATGCAATTAATTATGGAGACATACCAAACCGAATATTCAAAAGATACCACACATTTGTGTATCTGTTATCTAATGTATCTCGTGAGACGAAACAAATAAAATAAATATGCAACTTTTTGTAATGATATCACAGTTCAGTTAATTAGCGTGGTTAACGGTGTGCTAAATATGCGTGGTTTATATTGATTCAGATGTGAACATATATATCAAAATCAGTATCCGATAATACCTATACAAGCAAACATGGCTGCATGATTAGGCGTGACAAAGATATTAGGCGACTTAAATATTAACAAAGAAAAACTTCAAAATGTTCTAAACAAACTAATATTCTTTCAGAAAAGAAAATTCTAATAAAATAAACCTTCTTCAATTTGAAAAACTTCTATACCAACTTTTAAATTTAGACCAAATTTATATATATTAAAAATGTATAGATTTATCAAAAATCTAGAATTATGACTTTTTATTTTATTTTATTAGCAAACATTCATTCAAATAAATCACCAAAACGGTACAGTTACACAATTACAGAGTAGGCATTTCTTACAGTCTCTTTTGCCATAGAGTCAGCAAGTACATTCTCTGACATTGGTACATTAACAAAGGCAATTTTTGTAAAAAGTGAAGAGAGGTTTTTGATATTATGAAGAATACCATATAGCTCATTTGGTTAGCAGGATGTTGATATGGCTCGGATTAGAACTTGTGCATCAGATCGGATGCTCACTTTCGTCCAGCCCTCCTTCTGTGCATGAGCTAGAGCCTCGTAGATTGCAATAGATTCAGCCATGATCGGAGATGTGATATTGCCCCGAGCCGTTGCTCCCGTGTCTTCAAAATCTCGGTGGTGATTCTTGCAGGCCCATCCAAAGCCGGCCCATTTTGTGTCTTTATGCCATGCTGCATCTGTGTTGATTAAGTATGTGTCTATGGAGGTCTCACGTTGTTGTACTCTGCTTCTAGTCCTCCGTTTCTCCATCTTCACGGGTTGCGCCGATTGCCATTCTTGTGCTTCCCTAATCGCTTTTGCTACCACCTCATCTGCTGTTATGATTCAGTTTTCGAAGACATGCTTGTTTCGTGCTGTCCAAAGTGACCAGCAGAGCCATTGAAACAGGGGACCCGATGCCACCTCTAGGGAGGGAGGCAGATTAGCCTCTTGGATGCAACCATTGCCTCTTTGAAGCTTTCATGATCTTCCTTAGTATAGTGTCACTCACACTCATACATATCAGATTCTTACACCTTCGATCCTTATCCATCTTCAATGGATCTGCTGTAGCTTTTTCATCAGCTTTAGCTTTTCCTTTCTCATCAGTTGGTGCTTCATCTTCCTCCATATGCCTTGTGCGAAAGGACATTGTAGAAAGATATGAGTTGTTGTTTCCACCTCTCCGCATCGAATGCAGTTCTGCTGAGCCGTTATGCCTCTTTTGGCTAGATTCTCTCCTAGTGGCAAAGCACCCTTCAAGCTTTTCCACATGAAGAGTTTAAGCTTTGGGGATTAGTGGCTCGTCCACACTTCTCCCATCCAGTTGAAGTCATTTGGTCCATTTCTTTCCCTCTCGTCGGGTGTTGCGATTATGTTGTATCCTGACTTCGTCGTGTACTCTCCATCATCTGTATTAAGCCATATGATGGTGTCTGTCATTCCTAATTTACTCGGACGAATGCAAAATACCTCATCTGCCATTTCCGGTAATATCTCCGTGACCTATGTTTTCTTCCACTCTCCTGTGCTTTGTTCGATCAAGTCTGAGACTACCATCTCGCTTGATTCCTTGGTCGCTGGTCCCATCGGGACTTTTCTCCTACTTGTCGATAACCAGGGGTCTGCCCAGACCTTTGTCTTCTTCCCATCTCTTAAAGTTATTCCTAGATTTGGTAGGAGTAGATTTCTCCCTTCGATTATCCCGCGCCAGCCATGGGAACATGAGGCGGGCGCTGTGCAGCGAAGGAAATCCGAGTTTCTGGTGTATTTAGCCAGTAAGAGCCGTGACAGGAGTGTTGTGGGTTCTTTGATGATGCGCCAGCTTAGCTTGGCCAGTAGGGCCTTGTTGAAGTCATGTATATCTCGAAGGCCCAACCCACCGATTTTCTTTAATCTCGTGAGCTTGTTCCATGCTACCCAACACATTTTCCTCTTCTCCGGTTTTGCGTCCTACCACAACCGCGTGAGCACGGATTGGATTCTTTTACAAAAGCTTAAAGGTAGTAAAAAACATGTCATAGCGTAATTAGGGATCAATGAAAGAATCGATTGAAGCATTGTCAGATTTCCGGCGCTTGAGAGTCTCTAGTCGACCAGCTGATGGCCTTTTGCCTTATCCGATCCACTATCGATGTAAATAGGTCCTTTTTTTGCTTTACAAAGTGCTCGGGTAAGCCTAGATACTTACCGTTCACACCTTCTTTTGTTATACCTAGCAGGTTCTTTGTTTGTTCCTTTACCAAATTCTCTGTTTTTGATGAGAAAGTTATCGAGGATTTATTGACATTTATGATCTGTCCCGATGCAGTCTCATAATCTTTGAGAATCTTCTGAAGGGCCTTGCAATTCCTCTCATTCGCCTTGCAAAAGAACATTGTGTCGCCGCAAATAATAGGTGGTTGATTCTTTGACATCCTCGGGCTATTTGTACCCCGGCGAGCTTCCCATTGACTTGAGCATTCTTACAAAGCCCTGATAGAACTTCTCCACAAAGAATGAATAGGTAAGGAGAGAGGGGTCTCCTTGCTGTATTCCTCTTTGTGGCACAACATTTCCGTGAGCTGTGATATGTTGCGTTTTTTACATCTTTTAACACTTGGTTTTCCTTTGTTTTTCGAGTCTTTTGGTTTGTTTAGAGTCTTAACAGGTGCTTAATGCATTGGAGTATGGAATGAAGCTTTGGAACGAAGATTTGAGGCAAAAGGAGGCAAACAAGTGAAATGACAATGCAGAACCAGTCTGAAGTTCCTTAAAGATCGTGTTAGAAGAAGGCCTTCCCATAAGAATTTAAATCTCAAATTTTGACATGACATAGGAAATTGTATTAGCTTCATTTTGGCAGTGGTTTCAAGTCATTCTGATTAGCGTTAAGAAGATATGACTGTTTTACTGAAGATATGTATTCCCATCCGAATGCCAAACTTGGAAAGTTGTCAATCACGTGAGTTGCTCCAATCACCCCTTAATTCTCTCATCATGGACGAAAATTGGATTCATAAATCAGTGCTGAGCTTTCCTTTCAGCCACCTTAAGCTTTCTCTTTAGTTTCATTCCACATTTCTCTTCCTTTTTTGCTCTTGTTTTTCATTATCTTTGTTCTTCATTTTGTTATTCTTTTGCTTTATTATTTTAATATTTGGATTCAATATTTTTAATCACATTTGTGGAGAAGTTTTCTTATCCCTTATCTATTTCATTTCATTTCTATACAAGTTTTATTTCAGTTATTCTTATGTTTATGATTATGCTTTTGTGTTTTTCAATTATGTTTGAGTATTTTTATAGTTAGATTTAGGGATCTCTATGGTTTTGTGGTTCAATGGCTAGACACAAATTGGTTAGTATATTGATTCCTTCATCTATTGTTAGTCATAATGCTTAGACTAGATTGATCACCTAGTTTATGATAATAAGTTTAACATAATCACCAAAAGTGTTTTAGGTTGCTAGATTTACAATAGATAAGCAATTTGTCCTTAGCCAACGAAAGCTGATGCTAAGGCAAATTGTAGACTTATCAAACCCATTCTTAGTGCTTCCTAGCAAATTCTAGATTCATGCAAGAGTTTAGATATCTAGATTGTTTAGGAAAGTGATTGATGCCACGAAAGTGGATCAATTCTATATTTATGTTTGAGTCAAGGTTTGTTCTTAATTAAAACCAAGTAGATGTCTAATATTTGTTCACAATTCCTAGGAAAAAAGGTCTAACGCCTTTTTATTTATTGAATTTTAAACCGTAGGAAAATTAGTATACAAAACTCCTATTTTTTATTATCTTAGCTAAGTTAAATAATTTATTAGACTATAGTGTAAACTTTGGGATTTGTGGATTTGACCCTTAGCTATACTACATTGATAGGTAGTCAAGAAATTTATCTTGACCAAGGTATTTAGCCGTGCCAATTTTATCGCTGTTGCCGAGTCTCACAACTTTACCTATAGTTGAAAGATCTGAATTTAGTCTAAGACGATTACTAATTTTTTTTTTTTTTAAATCTAGATTATGGCCATGGATCACAATGATTGACCACAATAAGAAAAAGGAGACACACTTCAAGCAAACAATCCATATGAGATGTATGCGGAGAAATCATATGCACCGTGGGTCCTTACGCCGGAAGAACATGTAGCGCTTCAACTATTTGCCCTTAAGAATTCACTTACTTGCGTAGAGATCGATATGTGCATTAAAGAGGAGTCTTATAAATTAGCAAGCTCATTGCTCATTCATGAATCATGTGCTTTGATAAGTGAGTCTGAAAGACTAGAAACTATAAGAGTTGAAAGGCTTTCTAGAAATTATCATGAAGTATGTTTCGATATTGATTATCTACATACTTTGCATGCTCATGAACTTTCACTAACTCAGGAATCTAGTTCTCTTCTTGAATACTCGCACCTAGGGGATGAAATTGATATCGATAGGATCTTAAATGAGATAGATAACCCTACGATTGAGATGAAGTCTAGAGAGGAAAATATTGTGCACTATGTGGTTGATGGAGATGAAGTTGACTACTTTTTCATAGACTCATTTGAGCATGAAGTTGACTTGATCTTTCCATCAAACGCATTTGATCCTCCTGTGCATTCAAAAATCAAGGATGCAATTAGATTATTTACTACGATTGTAGTACATGCCCTGGATTACAATTTTTCCTCTTTACCATGGAAAATAGTGTCTCTTTTTGCACGGTTTGTTCCATGTCTTATTAGGAGTAGGACAAAAGGGAGATTGGCTCAACCATTCGAATCCCATGACTAATATCCTCTGGCTATAAGTCAAGCTAACGACTTAAAACAAGCGCTGAGTGGGAGGCAACCCACTAGGTAGATTTTTATTTAATTTTTTTCTTTTATTTCAGTTTTATGTCGTATCATTTTTCATACTTATTTTCACATCGGAGACGATATGAAGTAAGTTTAGGGAGGGTACAAGTTTGTACTGATGATTTTTCTTCTTTTGTTATATTTTTCTTGAGTCGTTTTTAGTCTTTTTCGTTTTTTCGTGTTTAAAAATGTTTTGCATTAAAATAAATGAGGGGATAGTGATGATATTGCTCATGTAGATGCTAGTATTCATTTTTAGATGGATTGTTATTAGTGCCATATTTGACTTGCGGGATTTGCGAAAACCATGATTTAGCGCCTTGCCAATTGTCTCTTCGTTTTTGTGAATGCTTGTTTGAATTGAGGCCATCCCTAATTTATTGGACTTAAATTTGACTTAATGTTTCTCGATTATGGCTATTTGATCATTTGCGTGGATTTTGTACATTTCACCATTTTACCACCCTATTTCAATTTATAAAAAAACCCCCAACATGCTAAAATCACAAACCATCTTTTCAAACCAATGCATACTTTCTTGAGTGAGGTCTTTTTTCTGAAAATGCTTCATTTGTAAAAGCTCGTAAGCATTAGAGCGACATGTCTTTTTCTTCCATTAGTATTAGTCTCATTGGCTAATCTAGGGGGTAGGGATTTGTGAGCTTTGATATGAGTTGTGCAGAGAAAAATCACTTTGGGAGTTGGGTAGAATAGAATGAATTAAGTTTGGGGGAAATGAGAAATTGATTTGCAGAGTTGGATTGCGGTTGGAATGGTAGGATTTGAATGAGATTGAAGTTTTCCTAGAAGCACTCATAGCTAGAACCACTCTTATAGCATTTAAGTTATTTGTTTTTATAAAAAGCAATAAATAAAAAAATCAAAAAAAAAGTTCAAAAAAAAAAAAAAAAAGAAGAAGAAAATTCAGTTTTAATAAGCTTAAGAGTGGTTAGAAATTTTGAATTATGAGAGTTCTCTAGGTAGTGTTGATTTGTATGAGATGATTGTGGATTTGTTTAGTGAGATTTTGAGTTTTGAGAATTGGAATGGGTAGAATGGAAGAAATTGCTTGTATGCATCAATTGCTCTTTTTTTCCTTGTTTTTGCATAATGACATCATTCATATTTTTGAGAGTTAGTCACCGTAAAATTTGATACACTTAACCACTTTTCTTTCATCTATAGCCTTTTCCCATACCGAACCAAATGTTGCTTGATCACTTGTCCATTTTTCATATTGTGCTTTATTACTAATTGAATGTTAAAGGGATGGTGGATATGAATCGAGTTGTATCATTAACATTGAGCTTAGAGAAATAATTGGAGTAGCGATACGTATGCTAAGCATGTTAAGTAGAGATCTCTCTTGCGAAATGGGCACTATTTCGAATCCATCTTTGTAACTTAGAATGTCATCGTTTATGCTATGAGTCCCACCTTCAAACCTTTCTCCCTTCTTTAGTTTTTGCTACTTGCTTGGGGAAATTGATATGTTGCATTTTTTACATCTTTTAACACTTGATTTTCCTTTGTTTTTCGAGTCTTTTGGTTTTTTTAGAGTCTTAACATGTGCTTAATGCATTGTTGTATGGATTGAAGCTTTGGAATGAAGATTTTAGGCAAAAGGACGCAAACAAGTGAAATGACAATGCATAACCAGTCTGAAATGCTTTAAAGATCGTGTTAGAAGAAGGCCTTCCCATAGGAATTTAAATCTCAAATTTTAAAACGACTAGAAAATTGAGTTAGCTCATTTTGGCGGTGGTTTCAAGTCCTTCTGATTAGCGGTTAAGAAGATATAACTGTTTTACTGAAGATATGTATTTCTATCCGAATGCCAAACTGGGAAAGTTGTCATTCACGTGATTTGCTCCAATCACTCCTCAATTCTCTCATCATGGACGAAAATTGGATCCATAAATCAGTGTTGAGCTTCCCTTTCAGCCACCTTAAGCTTTCTCTTTAGTTTCATTCCACATTTCTCTTCCCTTTTTGCTCTTGTTTTTCATTCTCTTTGTTCTTCATTTTGTATTATTAATAAAGAGTAGGTAACTGTCGACACACATTGCATGATCAAGTTAACCCACTTATGATGGAAGCCCATTCTCTCGAGAACTTGTCGAATGAACTCCCATTCCACACGATCGTAAGCCTTGCTCATATCCGTCTTCACAGCCATATACACATGCTTCTTTGCGCCCGAGGTTTTAAGATAGTGTGGCACTTCATGTGTGATAAAAAAGTTATCCGAGATTGCCTTCCCAGCTACAAAGGCGGACTGATTTCCCGATATGATGCCATAGTACCGGTTTTAGCCTTAGCGAGAGTATTTAGAGATGATCTTATAGTAGACGTTGCATAATGCTAGAGGTCGATAATCTTCCACCTTTTTTTTGACCTTGTCCTTTAGGTATTAGCCGAATATGTGTGTGATTAATATCCCGTGGCATTATCCCTATTTGGAAGAAACCTTGTACCTCTGTGACAATATCAGGCCCGAGAGTGTCCCAATTAGATTGGAAGAAGCAAGCCGAGAACCCATCCGGTCCCGGTGCTTTGTCGGCATGGATAGCAAAAGTTGCTTCCCGTATCTCATCCTTTCCTGCTATGGCTAAGATTTTTTTGTTGTTGGCATGAAAAATACAAGGTTTCAAGGCCTTATGAACTGTGTTCTTTCCATCAAAAGGACTTGATGTGAACAGGTTATTCAAGTACTCTGCGATGACCATCCCAATTTCCTCTTCTTCATGTATTGGTTCCCCTTTGGCGTTATCAATCACTACCAGGCTATTAACAGCTCTTCTTCCTTTTGTTGTTGTATGAAAATATTGATGGGAATTAGTTTTCGCCCAAAATATTTTCTGCAAGCGCACAGGTCTCGTAGTAGTACTTAGGGATCGTATCCACAGAGAGCAGAGTGTACACAATAGCACGTCCAAGTTCACTCAAGCTAAGCAGCAAAATGAAAAGGTTTTTGGTTTTGGTCGATCGACAGTGTGAACTGATCGATCGATCGGGACACCTTTCGGTCGATTGTAGATAATGCGGTCGATCTGTCAATGCTTGAAAATGCTAAAATCAAATAAAACGTGAGGAAATTCAATGATAAAAAGCG
>OVAP01002570.1:5565-17550 GCA_900406295.1 Aurinia saxatilis
ATATTTATACAAAAAAAAAAAAAAAATACCCGTCTTAAAAAAATTGAGGGGCTCACATTCACATGTGAGAGTTCCTTATTTCAAAAGTCTTTTAAAAGATTATGAACCTATTATACGTTTGACAGATAAGAGAGGCCAATTACAATAGGAGGCCTCATCATTCATTAATTGTACATCCTTGAATCTCCACGCTTCCCCAAGATTAAGCTATCATGTTGATGACTAATTGACTAAACACACTTGGTATATACAATACTCCAATTGACAATAATACAGCATCCAATTGCTGCCTTTTTTTTTTTTTTTCATTTTGTCCTTCTATTAAGGGATCTGTTTTAAAAGGACTAAATATCTAGAGGTACCATGTTTTGTTTCGGGGGTGCATCCGCCAGTACAATGTTTTCGACGTACGGTTTTCTAAAATAGTGTCGATATTTTCTTCACAGTGCTCAAAATGATAAACTAGGGAACATGCAGCAGAAATCGACTCACTAATTGCTAGTAACTAAAAATGTATGTGTTGTGATAGCAACCCAAGTCCCACATCAAAAATTAGATAAAGATAGTCTAATATACAAATCAAGAGTAACTTCCATTAGTATGAGGTCTTTTGGGAAAAAACACAAATAAGAAAACCGTGCAGATTTTGCCAGTTGGGCCCAAAGCAAACACTAGCATATTAATGGATGAAGTTAGTGTTTTTGCAAAGTTTAATAATTGATATCAGAGCCCATGATTCAAAAACTGGACATGGAGAAGTGGGCTTGAAAAAACTCAAAAAGTTGCAATATAACGTGTGTGAAATATGTAATGTAGTACTAACTACTAATATATGAGAGCATCTCTATCGCACATATACTCAAAAAGAATGTTCCAAAATATTTTACTATTATTTTGAAGATAATTTAGCTTGCATTTAATTTTTAAGTTGTAAGAAAAATTTAGTCCAATAACAGGAAAGCATGTGTCATGAGAGTATGTTTAGACTGTTATTTGAGTGTCTTCAAAGCCTAGCGGATGACACCCTCTCTCCTCTCTAAACACTAAATATTTCTTTTTTATTTTTTTAAATAGGCTTTTACAATTGAAGACCCTCGATCATTTGACCGATGGAGCTAACCTGATGTAAACATTTATTTGCTTAGAATTTGAAATATTATTCACAATCAATGATAAAAGCAGTGATTAAAGTAAAGGAGTGGCAACAAGCTCATGCTTTTGATATGCCAAAACCGTATTCTCAGATGCAGATTGGAAAAAGATTACAAACTTTGTGGGACTAGGTTGGCTCTTCTCAAATACACAAAAGAATCTACAAATCGGAGGAAACCGTGGGAAATCTACGTAAAATCCGATGCCTAAAGTTGATTACATATAAATTATGATATTTTTATCTCATAGTAATTTACAGTTAGTCTAAGTTATGCTGAACTTAGCTTGATTGACAAAATATTGTATCTACCGAAAGATTTGTGGAGTCCACACAATATAGGAAAAAAATAAAAAATCAATTTTACTCTGGCAATTATTCCTCAAGGAGGGGAATCATGTTAAGCTAAGCATCTATGCAATTATTTCTCTCATTTATTTTGTTTGTCTAACTACTATCATGTAAATGCTTATCTCCCTTTTTTTTTTTTGCCCACGCCCTCAGCCCTTCCGATGCTGCAAAATCTCTCTCTTTTCTAGTGGACATAAACATAATGAAAATTGCTTGTATTAAAATAGCTTCTCTGAAAATGCGGAGATTACAGACTTCTTCCTTAAATCAAACTAATAAATATTGAGCCTGGATGCTTGGAAGCATTAGAGAGATTTCTGATGATACTCTCGGACTTCAGTCTTCTTTATTTATAGGGGCGAGGGTCGAGATGTTGGCCGAGATAAATCAAAAAGAATATTTGGATGAGAATTCAAATATTTGTGTTTATCTTCACTTGATCGATCGATCGTAGCTATCATGACCGATCGACTGAGATCTTTCAACACGTTTCTGAAGATTCAGTATCTCCTGAGTTTATCTTCAACGTAAACAAATATCTCTCCAAATGCAACGGTGTATATCTGAATTTGTTCTCGAACCGTCTCTGCCAAAATGGGCTTCGATCGATCGGTGGGCCTCTGGTTTGGTCGATTGGGCCTTCATGTCTTGTTGGTTTCTGGATACTTCTTCAGTAATTTGGGCTTAACTTCTTACTCCCGAGAAATAATGACACGATTCCAAGCCCATGTGAAAGCTAACTCACGTGGCTTGATTTTCCTAACTCCTAACTTCATTCTAAAATGAACATCTCCTTCATCCGGGCCTGGACTTCTAATGTTGACTTGTTGGACTTGGTAGAAAATACCCATTTGCAACCTAAAATGCATTGTTTTCACAAAAACACTTTGCAAACAAAAAAATATGAAATCTAGTAGTTTATGTTTCAAATCAAATAGTTTCTTTAATAAAAACACCAAAATATCATATCAAAAAGTGGTAAAATATCATCACTATCACAAAGTTAAAACTATCTGATTTTTTGTTGAAAGTGCTACATATTTTGGCTTGTTTATAAAGTGCCAAAAACTAAACAACACCAACTTGAAGATTTAATTTTAAAATGGTGACACCTTAAAGCTATAAAAAAAAAATGTTAGAATACATCAGATTTAACCGAAATTATACATTGGTTTATACATAAAATTATGATAAACAAAGAAAAGAATAAACTGAAATTGGTCTAAATTTAATGAGAAACCCCGTTTTAAGATAACTAAGAGAATGCAAACATGAATTAGAGATGGGATTTTTGTTGTAATGGGAACGAGACAAAAATTCAGACAAAAAAAATATGAATTCCATTTTCGTCTTATATTTTATATGGAACGAAAAAAATGGGCCCAGAGGAGTCGAGATGGGACTAAGAATTTCCAAAGAAGGTCTGAGATAAAATTATATCAGATCCGAGATACAACTGAGATTTGTAGGGCTGGAAAAAATATCTGAGATTCGATCTTGTCTGATCTGAAAAAAATAGGATACCTCTAAATGTACAAATATAAATCCATAAGTCCCATGTACTCTGATCTAAATTATTGTTATATAATACACATGTAAAGTAAGAGGCAAAACTAATTAATTTGATTTTGAATATAAGTATAGTTGGATCTGAACCAAATCCATTATATATATAGCTGTTTTGGGGGAGTGGTTTCGACTAGGTCCAACCACTAGGGAAGAAATATCTCGTAAAAATGTAAAACACGTTATATACGCAAAAAATACAATGGAAGGCGTCTTTTGAAGATGCGCTAAAGCTCAAGTCAGAAAATAGTAGGACGTAGAGTAAGGAACAACCACGTGAGAGCGGAGAAACAAATATGAGAGTTGGAAACAGAAGAAAGAAAGAGGAATGTGACACCAGGTAAAAAATGGGGTGATCACAGTGTATTTGAACATTTATTAGGTCTTAGTGGAAAAGAAAACAAGAGAAACAAAGGAAAAACATAGTGTTTGAAGAGGACTTTGGGTATGTTGGAAAAAGAGTCAGAGTCGACTGAGATATGACTTAAACAATAATCATATAGCAAAAACAGACAAATCGTTACTGCTCCAAACAGATACAACATCACAAGAAACAAAATCCCTAACACAAATAAAAATCCTTCCAAGAAATTATAATAATCTAGTGATGGTGAAGGAAAATAACTCTAATTGTAGAACCTAAAAACGCAAACTTAAATTTAATAACCTTCGAACCCTAAACCATAAAAATTCTCACACAATTAATTTATAACCAAAACATACATACACTAGTGAAAGCAATAAGATAGAGAAGAAGATGAAGAAAACGAACATTTTTGACATATTTGATATTGATCCGGCTCGATGAGCATTAAAACTCTTCTTACCACGCTTAGCGGCATCGTTAGGAGCATTCTTATGGATCACCACATGTTCCCAGTCTTGAGTCATAGATCTAAATCATGTCATGGCTTCTTTTTGAGTTTTTTTCCTCGAACCGTCTTTATAAGTTTTCTTTGTGGATAAAGAAATGTGAGAGAGACAATATAAAGACTAGGCTTTGACTATCTTTGCCTTTTATATTTTATTTTTATAGGGTATTTTAGTAAATAGCTATTTAATGTGCTCAATCAGAATAATGTTTTTGAGTTTTCAGTAAAATATATATTAGAGTGATCCAAAACGGGTGTAAAACTTTTTTCCTAGAATTTATCCTTTGCAGTGGTTATTGATGACACTAATTGATCCAGCACGGAGTCTGAAATATGTGATTTAAATTAGAAACCATATGATTCATCTTTTAGCGATTTGCATTCCTAGGAGGAGAAATGTAGATTGAAAGGAGCAAAATTGTGGAAAAAAAGTTGTGAATAGTTATGTTTTGGACCCAAGAATGCTGGAAATCTGCATTACTCAATCGATTTATCAAAAAGTTTATTCATTTTTAGATGTCCATAAATCTAGCTACAATGAATATATGAATATTATATTCATAATATCTCTTTATGATTTGTAGGCCATATGATGATANAAATCTGCATTACTCAATCGATTTATCAAAAAGTTTATTCATTTTTAGATGTCCATAAATCTAGCTACAATGAATATCTGAATATTATATTCATAATATCTCTTTATGATTTGTAGGCCATATGATGATAAAAATATCGACAAACATTATGTTGTAAGCATGTTTACGGAATTTAGAGTAATTGTAAATAAAATGAAAACTACGGTAATGAAAGTAGTTCCAGGTCAAGAAGATGGATTCTTATTATCAAATGAAGCACTAGCTGCTTGTGATGCACCTTCTTTTACAGTATTCCGAATTGTGGAAGAAACCATTAATTGGATTGCTTATTGAGGATGCAACCATTGCCAAAGACTCGAGTTTTGAGTTTCCTTTCTAAATGGTTGCAGCAAAAACTGATCTTGATTGATTTCCTTTGACAGTTCAAGATATTAGTAAAGTAATACTGATCTTTCTTGTTGAAACCCATAAAGACTGAAAGCAAAAGGTAGATGAATCAATATGTCGCACACTAATTTTCGCATGTTACACAAGATATAGGGATTGAGACTCCAATACCAATCAGCTCTAAATTGGGATATTTTGGTAAATATATACGGAAATATCTTAACCACGACTACGCATCCTCATTTGAATATTCCAGAGAAAAATTCAAAGAAAAATAGTCCCAAGCTAATCAGTTGATCTCTTATGGCGGTCTCAAGTATGTTCAATTCTTCAATCCCAAAATATTTGGTAAAATACTTATGTATCTCATCATGAATTGTTGATTCCAACCGCCATTATTAGGTACAAAAGCATTTTACCGAACATTTTAGGATCCAAGAAATGAACATACTTCAAACAACCATAAGAGATCTACTGATTAGCTTGGGACTCCCTCTCTTCTTTAATTCTGTCTCCGGAATATTTAAATGAGGATGCTCATCCGTGGTTAAGATCTTCCTTTTTAAGTTACCAAAATCTCTCAGTTTAGAACTTATTGGTATTAGAGTTCTAATCCTTATATCTTGTGTGACAAGCAAAACTCAGTGCATGATATATTAATTTGTCTAACTTATGCTTCCAATCTTTATGAAAATCAACGAGAAAAATTATTACTACTTTAGTAGATTTTTGAACTGTCACTAGGAATCAACCAAGATCAGTTTTTGCTAACCTCTAAGAAAGAAAACTCAAAATCTTGAGTCTTTGACAGTGGTTGCAAACTCAGTAAGCAAATCAATGGCTTTCTTCCACAAAGACTCATCAGAATTGCAAAGGAAGATTAATGCATCACAAGCAGTGAGTGTTTCATTTGATAATAGGAATCCAACTTCTTAAGTTGGAATTTCTTTCATCACCAAAATTTTCATTGTAATTACAATTACTCCAGATACTTTAACCATAATTACAACATAATGTTCATCAGTCGATGATCTATCGATGTTGTCATCATCGTATGGCCTAAGAACCATAAGGACATATGATTATTATAATACACAAAAAATCATTGTAGCTAAAATTTTGCACTGTTAAATATGAACAAACTTTATGAAAAATCAGTTCAGGAACTTAATTTTTTCAGCATTCTTGGGTCCATAAAGATAACACTCCATAACTTTTCTTTCAAATTATTGCTCCTTTTGATCCACATCTCTCCTCCTAGTAATAGTAATTGCTAAACATAGATCATATGGTTATCTAATGTAAATAAAATATTACAGACACCTAGCTGGATCAATCAATGTCATCAATGCCCACTGCAAAGAGATGTAAATTCTATGAAAATAGTTTTAATTTTTTGAATAGGGGACTGTTATAATTTGTATGAAATAATCAATACATCGAATTTTCGAGGAATAAAGCAAAGATAAAAAAAAACATGAATCAAAAACGTCATGGAATACCATTATTAAAGAAACATGATGGTATAGGCAAGCAGAGACTTATAAATTGATTAAGAGCTATATGGAGTATAGAAATGTCATGATGATTAAAAAGAGGATTGGTGACTTTGGGGATTTTACTAACTTTAGGGATATCTGAAGATGAAAGGCATCTTAAACTAAGACTAGTTTTCGACTATCCAAAGAGTTGTGCAAAAAGCTCACTAGCAACTTCTCGGCAAACAGGTTTGGCTCCTTTGGTATGAGTCGGAATCTCTCTCAAGTCGTGTTATGCATAGTCGGTACTATCCATGAGATCCATATTATATGCTTTCGAATGTCGTAGACCCTCATATGCATGGCGTAGTATATTACGTCGGAGAAATATTGTGTCTTAAGGGTTGGTTAAACTCATTGGAGATGGGTCGACTACCAATGTGTGGTACTCAAATTGGCTGGTTGATAAGTATCTTCGAGCACCAATATGTCGACCTGATATTAATCGTGTGGACACAATGTCAGTTTCAGATTTATGTCCGCGTGGTTACTGGAGTGTTAATGAAGTATGCATGCTTTTGTCTCCCAAGATGTTGCAGGTATTTTGCGCATGAAACTATTTCCCTCATCATCTGTTATTTGGATTTAAGGCATGTCAAAGAGTGGGATCTGTTAACCACATAGTTGTTATAAAGTAATGGAAGTCCTACCCGCCTATCAAGATTATCAAAGACCACCACTTCCTCCTATTGAAAAGGCAGTTTGGACTCATATATGGAAGGTGCCTACTATCCCTAAAATCAAACACTTTCTTTGGAAAACCTTATCCGATGCTCTCGGCTAATAAAAAACTACAAAGCCGAGTTTTATATATGGATCTCCAATGTAAAATCTGTGGGGTAGCCACTGAAACGATCAACCATGTTTTATTCACATGCAATCTTGCTCGTCATGTGTGTGATCTTCTCGGCATTACACCTCCCACAGCAGGCTTCTCATCTTCTTATGTATTCTTGAACATCTTTCACCTCCTTAGGCTTCACATTAATAAATACACACCTCTGCAAGACATACAAGCTATTCCATGGTTGCTTTGGCACCTTTGGAAAGACAAATGGCTCGGTTTTCGAAAAAACTAAGCATGATTGTCACGTCATTATGGGTCAAGCCTTAGAAGAAGCAGACATCTGGTACAAACTACGCTCAATAACCTCAACAAACACAACTCCAGAGACTACTTTCGTACCAAAACTTTGGATTTGTCCGAGTTCCCCTGATATCAAGTGAAATTTTGAAATGCCTGGATCAATCCCCATCGGAACTGTGGCACTGCTTGGATACTTAGGAAATCTACTAGATCTGTGCTTCACCACGTTCGTCACTCTTTTTCTCCGATTTCATCTAAACTGGATGCAAATCTATGGGAATTTGTGTGGGCGGTGGAGAGCTTATACAACTTGCGATATAGAGGAGTTTGCTTTGAAGTCTCTTCAGAACAAATGATCTAGGTATTTCAAGCTCCACACAAGTTTCCTAGATATACACATATCATTGCCAAGATACAAGAGATATTTCAAGCATTCAAGAGTTGGACTCTCAGCCTCATCACTGCCTCAGCCAAGAACGCCGCCATTGCAATACCCCTGAGTGTCACTAATAATCATAGATACCAATCTTATATTGCTCGGGATGCACTGTTATGGCTAGAGAACCATATACGAGTGGATGCACGACAACAACCTCTCCTTGATCGCTTACTCTATTTTATTTTAATGGTCTCTGTTTTGACAAACCTTTTTCCTTACCTTCTTCATGGCCTTGTTAGCCATGAGTAATTTGCTTTGGACCCTGTTGGGCTTCCGTTTATTTGTGTACTTTAGTTCTATAAGCACTGACAATCTTCAGCGTAAAAAAAAAGATAGTGAAATGTGTCTCTAAGGAGATGTAATTTGGGAAATTGGGTGTCATCACCCATGTACCTAGGAAGGGGCTTGGACACTTCTTAATTAAGCCTCAGCCATGCATCAAATTATGCTACAAACCACTTTCAAGAAACTGTCCCAAATGTTTTCTAGAAAAACCGATTATTACGTAAGATCTAAATTAAGATAATTGGTTCAAGATTTCGTTGTTTTTATAAATGTTTACCTCTTGACGAGAACTGTATTTAAGCTTGTATTCACCATAGATTCAAGAAAAGTAAAAGAAGTAAATTCATCATTCTAGATCCTTGAAACTCAACCACTAATCCAATCCCATATAAGGTGAGTCTTGGTTAATTTTTTTGTATATTTTTGTGTGTATACAATTGGTTTGTGTAATTATTCAACCAAAATTTAGTAATAGTGTGAAAAATTAAATTTAATCTAATAGTCTTAAGATGAAAACCAACATATTTTAGGAGTAGAGGATATTTTGTATATTTCCGTGTGGATTTTATATTAAGAATTTAGCTAAGAACTTTTGTTGGACTTAAGAGTTGTTGCAGCTCAATGAATCTTGGTATTTTGTGTTTGTTTTCTGGAAATTAAAATTAACATAAGTTTTTCAAAAATTATATAAGTTTTATGGTGTTTTTAGAGTAAGATCAACCAAAGTTTAGTAATGGTGTGAAAAATAAATTTTGAATCTAGTGGTCTTAAGATAAAAACCAACATATTTTAGGAGTAGAGGGTTAATCAAGTGTATTTGAGCATTAGTATTAAATTAAGTAATTAATAGTAATTATGTAAAATTAAACTTAAACTCATGAGAATTTAAGTGTGAATCTTTCTGTTTTTTGGGAACTAATCTAAGTATTGTTAAGTGTAGAAAATTTCTTAGGTGTTGGAAAATGAAATTTATGTATCTTAATTTTACAGTTATTGGCGAATGGCATAGTTATGGTGTGTTAAGCTAAAGTGATTTCAGTTTAAGAATTGACAGGGTGACATTTTTATGTTCGGGAATATTTAGTGTCTACATGAATTCTAAGTAAATGACTTATCCAATCGGAAGGTGGATAGAAATGATGTGAAGTAATATGGAAACCGATTTGTAATACATGTGTAAATGTTTGAACATATTATAGATCATTTAGTGATTAGCCGGTTGACTTGTCCCAGCAACAACATTAACGAACTCTTTAATGAATGGTCATTTGGAATTCCCGTTAACTAATTCTCTGCATGTATCAGAGTAGTTTGTGACCAACTCTGGATTAAAACGATGCTATAGCAAGTTGTGGAGTTGATAGATAGCAATTGGGGGAAGGGGATAGACTCACTAAGACAACTATATGCTTGTAATTATACTTGTTTTCTAGGCGACTAGTAGCAGGTAAATCAAGGGAGCACTTGAGCCACCCATCAATAATGTAGTCTTTTATGCCCTTTTGTAAAATAACATTTTTCAATGTGTACTTGATTTTTTTTTTTTAGCTTTAGACTCATGGCTAATATTGTATATGATTCAAATGTATTTGAAATCTTATTTGTGTTATGAATGAAATAGTATTTTGTAAAACTGGATTTTATGTGATACTAGTCTTGTTCAAAACGAATCAACCATCTTAATTGACTTGAGTTGATAAACCTACATGTACTAAAGATAGTGATAACAGTCAAGTTGGGTTTTGTTGTGTGCAAGTAATCTAAGTCTATATATCGCAGGTGATATCAAGTAGCATCTCAAAACCTTTACAAAGAACTTGTATTTATTACTGTGAGAGGAAAGCTTCTAGTGATTGTCCTCCATCCTTAGTGTTCTCAACAACATAATTAAGAAGAGTTTCATTCCAAGCTTTGACATTACACATAAGACATGAAAAAACATTATAATAACAAATATGGCGTTTTTGGGTGGAAAATGTTACCTTTCAAGTCCTGTTTGAAAGTGATTACCATAGAAAGTTTGGAAAGCGGTACCCATCTTTAGAGGTTCTACATACCCTGAGAAATTCCAAATTGATTTTTTTAGAAGTAGAAATCTCACAAGTGTATAGATATATACCTAAGATACAATCTAAAAAAATAGTCTTTATACACATGTTTGGATTAAAAAAACTCATAGATTTCACATAAGAATCTAATAGATGCATGACAATGCCTAATCAGAAACCACAACAATAATCACAAAGAAGCAAGAAAATCTTCAGTTATGTTTCAGTTTCATAATACTTTAAGCCGACCAGCCTCAAGTTTGAATGACGTACAAAAAATTTAATCAGCTCCGAGATTTTACACTGTTATTAAACATGAATTTCCTGACTATGCACTAAAATTTCTCGAGTCTACATAAAAACCTTAACTGATTTCTTCTAAATAAAATTGATCAGGAGAAAGTAAAATGATCCGCGTGTGTTTTAGGTATATCGACATAGACTCACCTTGATTGCTTTTCACGCGGCAAGGATTCCAAAGCCACAACCTTAATCAATCCACTGAAGAATTGTTCAAATCGAAATCCTTATCTCAAATCATGTAAGCAAACCCATCTCTCGATCCGATGGTCAGACGAATTCTCGATGAAATCGCCTAAATCGCCATTACTCTCTTTTTTGGGGGTAAATCTGATCTCTCAGATTTTTTTTTTTTTTTTTTTCAGTCTCTCTTTTGATAAATGTCTATTTTCAATAATTATACTTCTCANAGTCTCTCTTATGATAAATGTCTATTTTCAATAATTATACTTCTCAATTCATTAAAAAAATATTCAACGATTTAGATTTAGTCATCGTATCAAATATTTATATAAACATATTTTTTACTTGTTTAATTGAATAACACAAAAATATGTCTAGATACATCTCTATATATATAGAGAAATTGTCATCAAAATAAAAGAAAAAACTAAAATTAATTTGATAACCAATTAAAATACATGGTTAGGATATACACTATATAATATACAATATATACTAAATTACCCTCACCTTTTCCTCCACACATTTTTTATACATGTGTACTCTTTACTCCTTTATCCCATCTTATTTCATTTGTCTTAGATTTCTCCAATAATATTTATTCAATTGTTTAATTTTGTTGGAAAAAACATACATCTTTTTTTTACATATGTTGTGACTCGAATTTTCAAAATTGGATAATCTTTTGTAAAAAGTGATTAAACAATGCTTATAAGAATTTGTTGTTCTATTTATTTTTGTGTTATAATAAGTAGAATAGAATAACATATTAAATTAGTGTATGTAGAATTCATATATACTTTGAAGATTGTGATGTATCTCGATTAAATGTCTATTATCTACATTTGTTTTCTTTTTTTTTCTATCTCATTTTATTACCTACCAAAATCTTCTTTCTCTTTGCCATCATTTCATTTTTTTTTTGTTATTTTCTTCACCCTTATCATATAATCGTTTTATTCTAATTTGAATAAAATATATAGAATAGAACATTACATTCTTAACTACAACCACTAATCCAAGTTCCACTATTTTTTTCTTATGTTATTTTTTCACTATCATAATCTACTTTGCGCTAATCTATATATAATAGAATGCATTTTTTAATTAGTTTGTAAGCATTGTTTGGAAAAAATAATTTTCGTTTTAAAAAATTCAAACTATGTTAGATGCAAGTATA
>OVAP01002571.1:3367-19061 GCA_900406295.1 Aurinia saxatilis
TGAGTTGTGATAGGGTTGATATTTTACCGCTATTAGTATAGATTTTTGGTGGTTTTCTTAATGAAAAAATACGTATGAAATTGGTGATTTTGAACTCTTTATGTTTTCAAAGTGTTTTGTGAAAATAAGACTTTTTATGTCATAAATGGATGTTTATCTCCAAGTTCAACAATCCAACACCAGATATTCGGGCCAGAATGAAGCTATTATGCATTTGGGATTGAAATGAGGTTTGAAGACAATCAAGCCACGTGAGTTGCCTGTCACATGAGCTTGGAATCAAGTCATTATGTCTCATAACCAAAGAGAAAAGCCAAAATCATCGAAGAGATGTCTTTCTGAAGCCCAGGCTGATTAAGGCCCATTATGTCAAAGCCTCATCTGATCGATTGAATGGATGAGGATAATCACGAGAAGCTTCTGGAATTCACTCAATATAAAGCCGTTGATATTCAAGAGTAACTAGAAACATTTGGAAAGATTCATAATATATTGAAAACGCTGTTTTGGATATGATTCAATTGAATCTCACCAAGATTCGATCGAATCCTAATGATAAATCCAAATTTTTGGATCCTTATTGGTAGGTTTGATATTTTACCACTTTTTATTCAAGATTTTAAATGTCTTTCTTAACGAAACAAATGAATTTATGAAATAATCTAGTGATTTTCATAATTTTGTGTTTTCAAAGTGTTTTTGTGGAAATAAGGCTTTTTAGGTCACAAATGAACATTATCTACAAAGTTCAGCAATCCAACACAAAAGGTTCGGGCCCAAATGAAGTTGTTGTGCATTCTGAGTGAAGTGAGGATTTAAGACAATCAAACCACGTGAGTTAGCTATCACATAGGCTTGGAATCAAGTTAGTCGGCATGTTGATTTTCTCTTTTCCCCGAGTACTTCTCGATTTGTCTATATTTTTGGTTCGTTTCCTAATTCATGGGCTGGAAAAACTATTGACGGACCAGCCCACCAATTGTGGCATGCACATGGGTTTTTTATAAGGAAGCTGGTCCATAATACTAGATGATCCAAGATATTATTGAGTGTACATGTCGAGTAAGAGTTCTCCAAGGTCACGAGTTGCTTTAGTAAATAAGATGAATTGGACGGTCATGCTCACTCGTATAACAAATTGAAGAGGTGACCATGATCTGATCATGATGACCATCCTCTTTCCTGAGAGGCAACCATAATCAGATCGTGGTCGCTCAGTCTCCTCTCTGAGAGACGACCATGATCTGATCATGGTCGCTCAATCTCTGTAGGCCAGGAAATCAAGTGAATGACTCACTTGTGTCCAGTCTTTGATCCGTGATCACGTCAGTTGTGTAGGCATTTTGGGAATTGATCTAATTGGTGTGAATTTTGACTCCAACAATAATAACAATTGAAAATAAAAGAAAATAATCAAAAAGGGGATATACAGTAGAACAAAGTCACAAAGAAATCAGACGAAGAAGAAATAATAGATTTGAAACAGAGACGAAGAAGAAGCAGTAGATTTGAAATAGAGACGAAGTAAAAGCAAATTTAAATTAGTAACACGATCAATTGTTAAAAATGTTTGAGGCAAGGATCGATCGGGATTTTACGTTTTCAATTTGTGAGATATAAGGCCTGTTCGTTTTTGTTGTTGGACACAATAACCAAATGCATTGTTTAGAAGCAACGTATGGATATTGTGTCAATATGTTGTTCGTTTTTATTTTGTGTTTGCATCTAGATGTAACATCTGGGTACAACTTTGTTCGTTTATGTGTTTGTAGTTGCGTATGGATGCTACTAACAAAAAACATTAAAATGTTATTTATACTAAAGACTTTTTTAAGATCTAAATTATATTTATAGTTAAATAATTAATAAATTATCATTTTCTAAGTTTTGGAGGAAAAAAAAGAATGTGCAGACGCAATTTCTGGATGCAAATAATTAGTGAAAAAACGAACATCGTTTGGACGTAGTGTTTAATTTTTACGTCCAATGCAGTGTCTAGCAACAAAAACGAGCAGCACCATATACTATCCAACATGTTAATCTAAACCCAAGCCAAATTCTGTTTTTAGTCCGATTTGGTTTGGTTAATTGATCAGCGGTTTATTTTTATCCAATGCCTAATTTCACGAACGAAAAGTAGTCTATTTCTTTTATGTCGAATATTATCCCTATCAGTCTAGAAAGAAAGCATGGTAACAAACCTTCCTGAAAAGCAAACTGGGTGAAATCTGCAAAATTTCAGTTCTCCTTCTTCTTCATCAATAGGTATTCTTTTTAATCTGAACTGGTGGTTCTGATATATGTTTGCCTATTGCTTGTTCAACTGTCGATCCAGTTACCTAAGCCGTTTTTGAATTCCAACCGCTGATAACACAAACACATCAACCGCAAAGATTGGAACAGCAACTGTATCTATCAAACGAACCATTTCATTCACAATAGCAAAAAGCAACCTTATCTATCAAACGGAATTCAAAGGTGGCTGAGGTAATTGGATTGACAGTTGGACAAGCAATAGGCAAACATATATCAGTTTCTGATGTAAATGTTTTTGTGAAATAACAAACAACGTTTGGACGTAACCCATCGCAGTGTGTGGCAACAAAAACGAACAACAGCATATACAGTAGATCCAATATATATTAATACTTGATAAATTAATAATCAGTATAAATTAATAAATTCTTCTGGTCCCGAGTTGGGCTGGTGTATAAAATGACTAATTTCGCTAAGATAATAACCTTTTTTTAAACCCCTAAACCCAAAACAAATTCTGTTTTTCAGTCCGATTCGGTTTGGTTAATTAATCAGCGGCTTTTTTAGGAAAATTTAGGTAATAGGGTAATTTTGAGTTTATAATTAGTTTATAGGTAGTTTTACTAGTTTTCCCTATTTGAAATTCCAATTATGCCCAATTAATTAAAAGGTGTTAAACCAATTTGGTTTAGTATATATATATATATATATATATATATATATTGATTTATCATATATTTAGGATTTGGTTAATTAATAGATTTGATTAAGGAGTATAAAATAGGAAAAAAAATATTTCATAAAATTTATATCTGATTTCTGTTTACGCCAAAGTAAACAAACTACTAGTTTAAAGGTTGATGGTAGATGGTCATCAAATTGGATGGTGGCTGATAGATGACTATCAAAATGCATGGTGATATTGGACGGTGGATGGTGGATGGTGGATGGTGGCTGACAGATGATTATCAAAATGGATAGTGGAATTGGACGGTGGATGGTGGATGGTAAATGATTTTCAACATCAATGAAACGATGTATTGGGTAAAAGATTACTTTGGAAGAGGATTTGCGTAAGCAAAAAAGTGGATTGTAATCTCAGATAATAGGGGCTTGCGTTGTTTCTATCATTGAACAAACAGAATAAATATGTGAACATGTTTGCAACGTTTAGAGTATGTGTTGATGGACATTTGCAGGTTTTGGAGGAGAGTGAAATTTCACAAAACAAATTCAATTGGAGGAGATGAGATAATTGATTGGAAGGACCCTAGATGAATTGGGGAAAACTTTTTTTTGCTCAGTTTCTTTGTTTGATTATGTTTCTCATTCCAAATTTTGGTTTTAATAAATTTTATTCAGTGATTGGTTTAAATTACTTATGACCGGTTTAGTTTGTCCCTTTAACCAAAAATTATTAATACCAGTTAGAGGCTAAGAGGCCTATTTCACCAATTTCTTCTTCTTTTTTTCTTTTTTTTTACCAGTACCTAATGTTGGTGTTTTATGTGTGTTTACGATGATGAAGAAAAACAGAGTATGAATGTAATCAAACTTTATTGACTTGATTGAATTACACTCACGGTTGTAGTTTCAGAAACAAGACTCGATCTATTCTTATACAAAGGAAACATTGTTTTGAGGAGATATGACTCTTAAGGAAAAAGATAGACAAACAATTTGGGACTCTTAACTTAATAACTGACCATTAAGGTAATAACTAACTTATACAAATGCGACTTTGCTTCCTAGATATTTGATTATACTTTAACACTCCCCCTTAATAATATCTCGACTTCAATCCAACCATTCATCTGAGATCTTCAAACCTTGAAACGCTCAATGCCTTTGTGAGTATGTTTGCGACTTGATCTTCCCCTTTGAAAAACTCCAGTTGAATGATTCCTTTTTGCTCAGCTTCACGTACAAAATGGTACTTGATCTCTATGTGTTTTGTTCTTCTATGTTGCACTGAATTCCTTCCAATTGCTATTGCCGATTTGTTGTCACAAAAGATGGGAATGCCTTCTTCAAAATTTTGTCCAAGCTCCTGCACATACGACAATATACTCTGCCTCCGCCGTTGATTGAGCCACCGTCTATTGCTTACTTCACTGCCAGCAAAACATAGCCGATCCAAGATTGAAAGCATAACCCGATGTGCTTTTCTTGTCTTCAATAGAACTACCCCAATCATTGTCCGAGTAGCTGATATATTGCGTTTTTAACTATTTTAAACTTTGTTTTCGACTGTTTTTCGAGTCTTTTGGTGTCGTTTTAAAGTTTTAACAGGTACAAACACGATGGAGTACGGATTTGAGCATCAAGATGAGGTTATGAACAAGTTTGTGAAAAAGTGGATTTCAGCATGGATCGATCGATCCATGATCATACACGTGAGCTTGGGGACAATTGCAGATCGACTTGCACGAGAGGGATCGAAGTAACTACAATCAGATCAATCGATCCACCTTTGGATCGATCGATCCATGGGCAGATTGACCGATCCACTTATGGATCGATCGATCCGTGCTCAATCAAGAGCTATTTTTGGAAACTTGTCAATCATTAGATTGACAAGAACTTACCTTAATTTGGAGGATGCTGCACAAAAACCCTTCAGTATATATTCATTTATGAGCCTCTACAACATCTCATGCTCATTTTTACTCTCTCTTTTTAGATCTAAACATTTGGTTCATTGTTCTTCATTTTTGTTCTTGAGATTTCCTTGGAGGCTGTCATTTTCCATCCATTCATTACATTACCTACTGTTGAGAAGTGTTCTTGAACCCTTACTTCTTTACATTTTCATTGTTTTTATCATTAATAAAGTATTATTCAGTTTTTGTGTTTTTAATCATGTTCTTCATTATATATTGTTTTCTTGTTAGTTTGATCATGAGTGAGTAGTTAAGTTGTTAGACCTAGGGGAATCTATGGACTGTTAAGTTAGTAACTGGATGTAAATAGGTAGATGAATATAGAATTCCCTCCTAATAAAACCTTAAAGCCTAAACTAGAATTGATCACCTAGTTTTTGTTCATAGGACTCCCTATTAAACGAAAGTATTATAGGAATCTGAAAACTTATTTGGAGAGCAGATTGTCCTTAGTCAACAAAAGTTGATGCTAAGGCAAGTTGTGAACAAATCAAATCTGCTCTAGTAAAGCTCTATAACTAGTTTAAATCCAAATGAAATTTTAGGCATTTAGTTAGTCAAGAGAAGTGATTGGTACCACAAAATGGACCAATTTAGAATTATATATGAGTTGGAATTGAGTAGAATTAAAACCTAAATAAACATCCAGTTTAGTTTTTAGACAATCCATTGATTATCCCTAGGTCTAGCATTTTTATCATTATTATTAAAAACCTATAGAAATTTTCAAACCAAAAACCAAAACCCTTTGAATTATTCGATTTAGCCTAATTAGTAAATTTAATAGGTTACCATGTTATTGTTGGGAGTTGTGGATTTGATCCTTCACTACTGCATTGATAAAGTGTTAGTTGTCAAGGTCTTAATTAGTAAAATAGACAACTTATTAAGTGGCCCCGTTGCCGATTCCAACCATTTTACCTGTTACAGAAAAAAATCTATTAAGTCTAAATCAGTTACTAACTCTTTCTTGTTTTTGTTTCTTCGTTGTTCTTACAGGTGCATGACCAGAAGTCGACATTCAACAGCCGACCTTGTAAACCTGTCCAACGACGAGCTTGTGAGAACAGAAATAGTCAACAAGAGAAACCGGTCGAATCCTGTCACAATGGCTGACAATCTCAACACTGCAGCTCTTCAAGAGCAACTGACAACAATGCGTTTGCAAGTGGAAGCTCTCCAGGAGCAGGCCCGCCACCATCCACAGCCAACTCTTAGCGGCGCTGACAAGCCCCATACATTCTACAGGAACCGTTCTGCAATTGTTCCCCACCAATGGCGAGGCAGGACTATGACATCAAGGGCCAGCTCATTCAGCTAGCAGAATAGAAGCCATTCTGCGGTCTTTCAAATGAGAATCCAATGGAGCACATTAAGCGTATCGAACATCACCAACCTCACTAAGGCCAATGGTGTACCACCAGATTATGTCCGCTGTAAACTGTTTGAGTTGTCACTATCTGGAAAGGCCCTTTCCTGGCTCAAGTCACTCCCACCAGGCAGTCTAATTGGTTGGGAAGCAGCCCGCAATGCCTTCATAGACAAGTACTACACCAAAGTCAAGACTGTCGCTTTGAAGGCCAAGATTTTCAACTATACTCAACACTCAGGAGAGTCCTTTTGTGAGGCGTGGGAGAGGTTCTGTTCTTACCACCGAGACTGCCCCCATCACGGTTTTAGCGAGATGCAACTGCTTACTATTTTTATGATGGTTTATCTTGGGAATTTAAAGGTCAATTGAACTCTGCTAGTAACAAAAATTTCATGACTCGTAGTATTGCAGATGCTTTGGAGTTGATCGAGAAAATGGCTGAGAGTTCTTCGGAGAGGAGCCCAGAATATGAAAGAGCCAAGAAAGTTGCTTCGGTGGAGGCCCAGCAAATATCAGAGCTAACCGAGCAAATCAGTCTACTTGTGAAAGCAAACCAGCACGGCGTAAACTCCTGCGATAGAGAAGGTGGTCATGTACCTTCTGAGGAGAACGTGAATGGAGAAAATGATGATGAAGAGGAGTGCAACTATGTCACTGGTCATGGGTACAAACAGGGATACAACCCCAACTACAAGCACCCTAATCTCTCCTACCGCAGCACAAACGTCGAAAACCCACAAGATCAGGTATACCCATCCAAAAATGGTGCTGGCTCTAACAATGGTTTTGTTCCTTTTCAGGGAAAACCGGCTTTCCAAGGCCTGGGACACCAAAAGCAACCATTCAACAATTACAAGGCCCCCATGCCTTCTGCACCTCCTTACCAAACTCCAGCCAACAACTCCCAAGATGAGTTGAAGACGATGATGCAGATGATTCTGGCTAACCAACAGAAGTCAGCAGTGGAGATTAATGCCAAGTTGGAGAACCAGAATGCCAAAGTTGACGGCACGTACAACAGCCTGAACACCAAGTTTGAAGCCTTGGCAAACCATGTTAAAAAGCTGGACACTCAGGTAGCCCAAACCGCTTAAGCAGTCAAGAGACCTCAAGGAGCATTCCCTGGACGTACTGACGAAAACTGGAGGAGTGAAAATGTCAATGCCATCACACTACGGAGTGGCAGATTGGTGGACGCTCGCGAAAAAGAACCCTTTGCACCAAAACAGGTAATTATTTCTGATGATGCTAATGAAACTGCTGACATGGGTATATTGCGCAGGAAAAGAGACACCGGCTGCTGATAATGCACCAAAGACAACACCCGTCGAAAGTGTATACATACCGAAGGTGGCATATCCCACCAAGCCAAAGCTCTCGAAGAAAGCTGCAAAGAAGGCGAAGGAAGAGGCCAAATGGAGAGAAATCATTGACGGCATCGAGGTCAAATGCCAACTGAAGAAAATGATAGAGCTCATGCCATCCATGCAGCTCACTGTGAAGAACTTGGCAACATCTAAAGTCAGAGACAAAGAGGAATGTGTGATGCTAACAGAGGAATGCAGTGCCATACTTCTCNAGTGTATACATACCGAAGGTGGCATATCCCACCAAGCCAAAGCTCTCGAAGAAAGCTGCAAAGAAGGCGAAGGAAGAGGCCAAATGGAGAGAAATCATTGACGGCATCGAGGTCAAATGCCAACTGAAGAAAATGATAGAGCTCATGCCATCCATGCAGCTCACTGTGAAGAACTTGGCAACATCTAAAGTCAGAGACAAAGAGGAATGTGTGATGCTAACAGAGGAATGCAGTGCCATACTTCTCAGCAAAATGCCAAAAAACCTTGGAGACCCAGGTCGATTTGTTCTCTCTGTAAAAATTGGTTCAATTGACTTCGCTGCTTCTTTATGTGATTTAGGTTCCAATGTCAACCTGATGCCAAACTCTGTGGCGAGGAAACTGGGCTGACAAACTTCAAAACAACAAAGATTTCATTGGTGTTTGCTGATCGCTCGGTCAAGTATCATGTGAGATTTCTGGAAGACATCATTGTTAAGATAGGAGGAGCTTATGTTCCAGCTGACTTTGTTGTGTTGGAGCTCGAAGAGGAACCCAAGCACCTTCTCATACTTGGAAGACCTTTCTTGTGTATTGTAGGTGCCATCACAGATGTCAAGAGTGGGCTTATAGACCTCCATCTCGGAGATATCATGATGCAGTTTCAAATTGACAAGCTTCTGAAGCAGCCGATGCTCGATGGACAGACATTTTCTATGACGACTCATCAGAAAACGATGCAGAGATTACTGATGAGATGTTGTTTGACGACCCGCTGGAGATTGCTTTAACAAGAGCAGAAGGAAAATTTGGTTTTAATGATGTGGATATTGCAGGTTATGCAAGGATGCTAGACTCCAGCAAGTCCATGGAGCGGATGATAACTTATCTTAACCTTGATGACAATGCACCAACATCAGTTTCCCACAGTGCAAAATCTTCTGAGAACCCTTGGTGCGAGCTTAAGGCTCCCATGGTTGAGCTCAAAATTTTGCCAGTTGGGCAAAGGTATGCGTATCTAGGTCCTAAGAATACTTTCCATGTCATCATCAATGTTGATTTAAATACTGTAGAGACTACCTTGCTCCTTTGTGAGCTTAAGAAGTATCGTAGAGCCTTAGGCTATTCACTAGATCACATTACTGGCATTCACCTGACCTTTGTATGCATAGAATCCATCTAGAAGATGAGTCAATGACTTATGAGAACATCAGAGACGGTTAAACCCGAATCTAAAAGATGTTGTTAAGAAGGAGATAATGAAACTTCTAGAGGCTGGTATAATTTATGTTATTTCAGATAGTAAATGTGTTAGTCCAGTGCATGTAGTGCCTAAAAAGGGTGGTGTGACCGTAGTTAAAAAATGATTAAGATGAGTTGATCCCAACTAGAACTATCACAGGCCATAGGATGTGTATTGATTAGAGGAAATTAAATTTTGCCACTCGCAAGGACCATTTTCCATTACCTTTTGTTGATCAAATGCTTGAACGATTGGCTAACCATGCTTACTACTGTTTCTTAGATGGTTATTCAGGTTTCTTCCAGATTCCTATACACCCAGACGACCAGGAAANCTGCATGATGTCCATATTTTCTGATATGATTGATTGAGGATATTGTTGAAGTTTTTATGGATGATTTTTCTGTCTATGGGTCTTCCTTTTTTAACTACCTCTCGAACTTGTGCAGGGTTTTGAAAAGGTGTCAGGAGAAGCATCTTGTGCTGAACTGGGAAAAATGCCACTTCATGGTGAGAGATGGAATTGTCCTAGGACATAAGATTTCTGAGCGTGGCATTGAGGTTGACAAAGCCAAAATCGAGGTGATGACCAGTCTTCAAGACCCTGATTCTGTCAAAGGTATCTGGAGTTTTCTTGGACATGCAGGTTTCTACAGGAGGTTCATCAAGGACTTCTCCAAGATAGCCCATTCCTTAACTCAGTTGCTGTGCATGGAAAACAAGTTCCACTTCGATGAGGCCTGTATGCAAGCCTTCCTTGCCATAAAGGCATTAGTAAGCACACCAATTGTCCAGGCACCAGATTGGGAGCTTCCATTTGAGGTGATGATTGATGCAAGTGATTACGTTGTTGGTGCTGTCCTTGGACAGCGCAAGGATAAGAAGCTTCATTTCATCTACTATACTAGCCATACGCTAGATGATGCCCAATGTAAGTATGCTACTGAAAAGGAATTTCTTGCAATTGTGTTTGCTTTTGAAAATTTCGCTCTTACCTTGTCGGTTCTAAGGTTATTGTTCACACAGACCATGCTGCTACGCGGTATTTGCTTAACAAAAAGGACGCCAAGCTTAGGCTCCTGTGATGGATTCTTTTGTTGCAGGAATTTGACTTGGAGATAAAGGACAAGAAGGGGGTAGATAATGGAGCAGCTGGCCATTTATCCAGGATGCATATCGATGAGACTGTACCAATCAATGACTATCTTTCTGAGGAAAACGTCTACATGATCGATGTTTGCTACACTGCGGAATCTGCAGCTGTTTATGAAGTCGTTATGCCTTGGTTTGGAGAGTTAGCCAATCATCTAGCTGCCGAAAAGGAGCCAGAAACATTCACCGGCCATGACAAGAAGAAGTTCTTGCGAGACATCCGACACTACTACTGGGATGAGCCGTATCTCTACAAAAAGTGCGTTGATGGTGTTTTCCGCTGATGCATTCCAGAAGAGGAAGTCCCAGCAATTTTACATGATTGTCATGCTTCTTCTTATGCATGTCACTTTGCAACCTTTAAGATAGTGTCTATGGCGCTGCAAGCAGGATTTTGGTGGCCCACGATGTTCAAAGACGCTCATGCATTCATCTCCAAGTGTGACACTTGCCAGCGACAAGGGACCATCAACAAACGCAACGAGATGCCTCAAAATTTCATTTTAGAGGTTGAGGTGTTTGACGTGTGGGGAATTGATTTCATGGGACATTTTCCAATTTCAGGGAAGCATGAATACATTATTGTAGCTGTTGATTATGTCTCTAAATGGGTGGAAGCGCTTGCGAGTCCAACAAACGACTCGAAAGCAGTTCTTAAATTGTTTAACACTATTATTTTCCCCAGGTTTGGAGTACCAAGAGTCGTCATCAGCGACGGAGGATCACACTTCATCAACCAAGTCTTTGCCAACCTATTGAGGAAACATGGAGTAAAACACAAGGTCGCCACAGCTTATCACCCACAAACGAGTGGCCAGGTCGAAGTCTCAAACAGAGAAATCAAAAGCATTTTACAGAAAACGGTGAAATCCTCTCGTAAGGATTGGTCTCTGAGATTGGATTACGCATTATGGGCCTACAGGACCGCATTCAAGACACCATTGGGCACCACACCATTCTACCTTGTCTACGGCAAAGCCTATCACCTTCCCCTGGAACTTGAGCATAAAGAAGCCTGGGCTATCAAAACGATGAACTACGATATCAAACCGGCCCAAGAACAACGGTTGATTCAACTGAATGAGCTAGATGAAATTCTTCACACCGCTTGCGAAAATTTGAAGATTAACAAGGAGCGGACGAAGGCCATTCATGACAAAAGGATCATTTCACGCAACTTTGCTGCCAATGATCAGGTATTACTCTTTAACTCTCGTTTAAACTTTTCTAGGAAAGCTGAGATCACGGTGGTCTGGCCCTTTCACCATCAAGGAAGTGAGACCTTATGGTGCAGTGGTTCTATTTGACAAGGACGGTTCTGATTTCATTGTAAATGGACATAGGCTAAAACCATACCTCGCAGAAACAACAATCACTAAAGGCGCATTGTTCGCCTAAGTGACCCTATCAGCGCATAAAAGGCGTACAAGTCAAGCTACGTGACTTAAAACAAAGCGCTTAGTGGGAGGCAACCCACTCGGTAAACTAACTCTATTATCTTATTTTTCTTTCTTTTATTTTTATATTTTTTACTAACATTTTAATTTTTAGTTGTGTTTTTAAGTGTTTCAGAGTAAAAAAAATTTTAAAAAATAAAAATAAATGGTGGCTCGGATCGATCGATCAGTGTGTCCAGGTCTGGTACAGCCGGTTAATTCCGGTTTAACTCACTTGAATTACCCCGGAAAACACAGATTGTAACCCAAACCAACCCCATTTTGGATCAAAAACACGATTTTCTCTCCTCTCTCTCTCCCTCTTGTGCGATTTTGGAAGAGATTTTTCTTCTCCCCACAACTCTCTCAATTCTCACTCGTTTTGCTTGATTCTTGACCCTAGACCACTTGAGTTTTCGTGCTTAATCTGATTTTGTACTCCTTTCATTCACCCAAGCAAGTTAAGTCACTCAAATCTCAAATTATTATGGATGAATTTCAAGAACCCTAAATTGACAATTCCGGGTTTAATTCGTGGGTTTTTAGGTTGCTTATTGATTATATTAGGCATTATAGGATGTTTTTTATGCCTTACCCATGCCTTAATTATCAATTTTGGAGTTTTGAAAAATCCCTCTTTGGGTATGGACGAATTTGAGTATTTTGATGAGTTTTGTTGGTCTTTGCTTGGATTTGGAACTCTAGAGTATCATAATATATGAGTCTAGACCTTATAGAACACTCATCTCAATTATCTCGGGGAATTTGGTGATTTTTAGCATTTGGATTGAGGTTGGATATAAATTGTGAATTGGTTATGTATGTGTTGTGAGGATGGTTTGCTATGAGTTTCTCTGGCTTTGGATCATGATAGCAAGTGTGTTATTTCATAAATAATTTATCATTTTGCTTGGGACAGCCATTTGGTGTATTGGTATTGACTTGGGATGATTGTTTTTGCTTGGTGTGTGTGTAGGAAAATGGCACGAGATGAAGGCTCCGACACAGGTTAGAGAAAGAACCCACCTTGGCTTACAAGGAATCCAACAACCCAACTAGTAAGGCCAACCATGTCTCGAGCTCAAAAGGCTAAGGAGAAACGAGTTTCAACTCCAGAACCATCTGGTTCTGAGGATGAAGAGGAGGATGAGAATGATGATGATGATGACCAGTCCGATGAGGAAGAAGTACCAGAGATGACTATAGCTCCTTGGCCTAGACCAGATGGCACACCATTTGAGGGCAGCATACATGTCATGATGGGAGAAAACATCAAACTGTCGACTTGAAGGCTTCTACGATGTACCGAGAGCGCAAACCGAACAAACCATGGGGTACAACTAACAAAGTCTTCTACAACGGATGGCTCCGCATCAAATTCAAACCCGCAAGGATCATTTGTGTTAGCACATTCCAGAAGATGGGGATAATGGCTGAAATGATGTCAATTTTAAGCCGGATGGGACTTGGGACCCTACCTTACAGGCCTTACGATCTTCATGAGGAGTTTAGCTCGGCAGTTCTTCGCTTCTGTGGAGTTACATATGCGACACGGTGGTCATGATGATGCTCTTGATGCTTACATCACATTCTTCTCTCGCGGCAGACTCTTCGAGCTCTCCATTCCAGACCTTTGTGAGATATTCAATTTTGATGTGACAAAGAGAGGATGCCACTACCCCCAACTTCAACGCAGTGGATCTATAGCGCACAATTGGACACACAACGACAGACTCACGTGACCGCAAGCTCACCAGGATTCGGAACCCGGTGATTCGAGTGGCACAAATATATTGGGGAGCTTCTTTTCGGCAAGGAGGAGACAGGTTCACTTACATACGCAGAGATGGTTCTCCTCCACTATGGCCTCCCTCGTTCGATTGATGATGTCTACTCTCCTGAGACACGGCGCAGAATCCCCAACGTCCTGGACACTAACTTGGGGTACAAATTTGCTGAGATGCTCGTCGCCAAGAGGTCGCGTTGGATCAACATCTCCAAATCCAAGGATGAGTATTTAGGTAATCTCCTAAATCCTACTTTCTTGAAGAGTGGAGTTGATTTTAGTACAGAGCCAGCACCGAGGAAGGAGGTAGCAGTCTTCGATTTTGCCTACTTCAAGACTACACTTATTGTGAAGGGAGACATCCAGACATACTCTTTCACCGGCCTCAAGGGATTCATCAAAGCTCGGTGTGATGCTTGACAGCGAGCCACCATGACCCCGCTGTATCGTTTCTTTTTTTCCTTTCTTTTATTTTCTCTCTTTTTTTATTTGTCGTATCTTTCTATGTTCTTATTTTCACACCGGAGACGGTGTGATTTAAGTTTGGGGGAGGGTACAAGTGCTTGAATAAATGCGTTTATTCTTTTGTTTTCTTTTCTTGAGTCATTTTAATGTTTTTCTTTGATTAGATTTTACTGATCGATTTTTTTTTTTTAAAAAATTTGAATTAGGGGACAGTGATGATATTGCATATATTGATGCTAGTATTTGTTTTTGGGATAGGTTGTTTATTAGTGTCATTCATTGACTTGCGAAATTTGCACTTGATTTTTACTTAGCAACATTTCCAATAAGTGTTCTTGTTAATGTGAAATCTCGTTTGAATTGATACCTTCCCTATTTTATTGGACTTAATTGAATTAAATTTTTCTCATCTATGGCTTTTTGATCACATGCATGAATTTTGAACTTTCAACGTTTTACCACCCTCCTTCATTTTTTTACTATCAAAACCCCACCATATTGAAATCCCAAACTCTTTTCAAACCAATAAACACTTTCTAGAGTGAGGCCTTTTTCTGAAAATGTTTCATGTGTAATAACTCGTAAGATTAGAGCGACAAGTCTTTTTCTTCCATTAGCATTAGTCACATTGGCTAATTTAGGGGGCTGGGATTTGTATACTTTGACTTGAGTCGATCATTTAGAATCTGCCTATGAAGGTTTGGGTAGTACTAGAATGGAATAAGTTTGGGGGAGTAGGAGTTGGAAATAGAGGATTGGAATGTTGTTCAAAATAGAGGACAGATTTTGCCTAGGAGAACTCATAACTCGGAATCATTTTCTTTTAGCATTTCTGCTTGATTCAGTTTATAATAAAAAAAAAAAATTTAAAAAAAAAAACCAAAACTACTGTTCTGATAGCTAAAGAATGATTACAAATTTTATGAGAGTTCTCTAGGATGGATTGATTTGGAGTAGATGATGAGGTTTGGGTTGAGTTAGTGATGATTTGAATTTCCAAGAATTGGGAATGGGTGGATAGAAGAAATTGCTTGTATGCATAAATTGCTCTTTTCTTTGACATGTTTTTGCATAATGATAACATTCGGCTTTCTTGAGAGTTAGTCACCATTTGAAATTTTGATACACTTAACCACCTACATTTGAACCTTTCCCTCGCTGAACCAAATGTTGTGATCAATTGTCCATTTTTGAGACCGCGCTTACTGTTTAATTGAATGTAAAAGGAAGGTGAATAAGAATCGAGTGGGATCGTTAGCATTGGGCTTAAAGATAAAATTGGAGCAGATTGGGGTGTTTTAAGCTTGAATGGGTAAAGATTTTGCATGTCAAAGATTGGCGTTAATTCGAATCCGTCCTTAGAACTTAGAATGCATGCTTTATAGCTTTGAGTTCCCACTTTCAAACCTTTCTCTCTTCTTTAACTTTTGTAGTTTGCTTGCTGACAAACAAAGGTTAAGTTTGGGGGAATTGATATATTGCGTTTTTAACTAGTTATAACCTTTGTTTTCGAATGTTTTACGAGTCTTTTAGTGTCGTTTTAAGTTTTAACAGGTACAAACACGATGGAGTACGGATTTGAGCATCAAGATGAGGTTATGAACAAGTTTGTGAAGAAAAGAAGATTTCAGCATGGATCGATCGATCCATGATCATACACGTGAACTTGCGGGACATTTGCAGATCGACTTGGACGAGAGGAATAGAAGTCACTACATTCAGATCGATCGATCCATGTGCGGATCGACCGATCCACTTATGGA
>OVAP01002572.1:466-18222 GCA_900406295.1 Aurinia saxatilis
AATTAGAGGTAAGAAACGCGTCCCCCCCCCCACAGGTTCTGGGATAATCCAGACTCCTAGAACATGATATTCATCATTTCCTTGAGAGTACGGTTCTTCCGGTCCGCAATTCCAGTGGATTCAGATGAGTAAGGAGCAGTCGTTTGGTGAATGATGCCATTCTCTCTGCATAATGCATCAAACGGTTCACTATATTCACCGCCTCTGTCGCTTCGAATCATCTTGATACTCTTCTCAAGCTGATTCTCGACTTCTAACTTGTACTCTTTAAACTTTTCCAAAGCTTCATTTTTACTACAAAGTAGATATACATAACAGTATCTGGTACAATCGTCTATGAAAGTCACAAAGTACTTTTTGCCTCCTCTTGTTTGGATAAATTTCAAATCACATAAATCTGTGTGAATTAAACTCAGAGGTTCGGTCGTTCGTTGTACGCTTGGTGATGGTGTTTTAGTGAGTTTGGACTNGTTCGGTCGTTCGTTGTACGCTTGGTGGTGGTGTTTTAGTGAGTTTGGACTGTACGCAAACCTCACATTTTTCTTTGCTTATCTTGAATTTAGGAATCATATTCATGTTCATCAATCTACTCATGGAGTTGAAATTAACATGACCTAAACGTTTGTGCCAAATATTAAAAGACTCCACAACATAAGCAACATATTTCTTCTTATTCATCTTAGCATTCTTCGAGGTGGAAACCTCGGTTACAACATTCTTATCCTTACGAATGACTGACTCAACATACATCTTAAACAACCCATCACAAACATAACCCTTTCCCAAAGACATCCCATTCTTGGACAAAACCAGCTTGTCGCCTTCTAGCTTGAAGGCGAATCCATGCTTGCTCAAGAGGGATCCCGATATCACGTTCTTGCGCATGTCCGGCACGTGGACCACATTGTTGAGAACGAGCTCCTGAGCAGGGGTGAGCTTCAGAACAACCTTTCCATGACCCACAATCTTTGAAGATGCAGAATTTCTCATCCAGAGCCAATCATCACCCTTGTTCTTGGTGTAGGTAGAGAACATCTCTCGATCCAAGCAGATGTGCCTGGTGGCACCAGTATTAAACCACCAAGTCTTTGGGTGGCTTTCAACCATGTGTGCCTCAGTGACAATGGCACACATGTCAGCTTCGGTCAAGTTAGCTTGAGCCTTTTTGTCAAAGCACTCAAACTCTTTGTGACCAACCTTGTTACAGAAATTACAAGTCCCAGTAAACTTCTTAGAGTTTGGACCATTCTTCTTCTTGAACTTTTAGTTGTTCTTTGGTGCCAATTTTTCTTTGCCCTTGTCCGGACTACCCTTGTTTTTGCCACTTGCTTTGACTCTTCTTCTGGTGCTTAGCCACATTCGCATTGTGTTCGCGAAATTGCACACTTTGACCCACTTTTTTCCTATTATGGATTCAACACGAAGTCGGACTACCAAATCTTCAAGGCTCATCTTCTTTTTCTTGAGCCTGAGGTAGTTTTTGAAGTCCGTTCAACTAGGGGGAAGCTTCTCAATGATGCAGCATGTCTGATAGGCCTCACATAGATTCATTCCTCCAGCAGTAATCTCGTGAAGGAGTGTCTGCACTTCATTGAGTTGCTCCATGAATGGTCGGGAGTCCACCATCTGGTATTGCTGAAACCGTGCCACGGTAAACTTTTGGGTACCAAAATCATACTCTATAATTCTTGTCCAGAGCATCCCACAATTCCTTAGATGTCGAAGTTGTGTAGTACATTTTGAACAATGAGTTGGACAGGCGGACTAAAATGTAACCTTTGCACAAGAAGTAACTGTGCTCCCATGCCTGAACTGCAGCAAGTGCACGTGTATCAGTGTTGTCCTTGGGAAGATCAAGTTTCACCTCAGCGGTGAACCTTTGCAAGTGGAATGTGTCCAGGTAGAAGAACATCTTCGATTTCCAAATCTGGAAGGAGGACCCATCAAATTTCTCTGGTGGAGGAAAGCTCGCTGCTTGGACCTTGACCGAAAGATAAGCCAACTGAGTGGCCGTATCTTCAACTTGGGTGGTTAAAGGCACATCGGTGGCGTTACCATCGTCCGACATTGTTCATTCAGATTCGACAAACACAAAAAAATTAATCAGTAAAATGATTAAGATAACAATACTGATTGATTAACTAAACAATCAAGAGTTTCGATTAAAAAAAATCCGAAACAACTTATAAATTCTGACATGGTACTAAATCGCAATTTAAGAAACCACCATCAAATCATTTAGATACGCTTAGAGCGCATTCACAATCGAATCTCCGCAGAGCATTCGTCAAAGCATTTTGGAAACACGTTTGAAATGTGTTGATAAAACACTTTTTCCTGGCAATCCAAGAAATCTCCTTCAAAACATTTGGTTACTCTTGATTAAAATCCGTTTAATGTTTATAGAACAAAGACGGATTTCTTTGAGTTAAGATTGTAAGACCAATATTTGTAAAATACTACGGAATTAACAATTTAACCAAGCAAGTACACAACATTAAGGAAATAGATAAGATTTAAGAATGAATGTGAGATATGATCTCTTTCCTTAACTCAAAGAATCTCCCGTAGTGTGACAGGTTTTTATAGATTCATGAGTCCCAGGATACAACCATAGGACACCATATCCCAACATTGGATCATGAGTCTAACGAACATAGTATTCTACTAAAGAAGTACCTTCAGAGGTAAGAGATTGCTAGAAAGTTTTGTTTGCTGTGTGAAAGAGAATTGTCGATCTCTCCCCTTAAGGCATAGAGTGCATATATTTATAGTGAGTAGAAAGTAATCTCAAGAGGTAAGAGTTTTGATAAGCTCAAAAGTCGAAAAGGTTTTTGTATTTAACACATCATTAGTACATACTTTAACACATCACCATTAAGGTGTATTAGTATAAAACGAATTGTGGCATTATCTATTGGTCAAAAAGATAAGCCCATTCAGACATATATAGCCCACGAGACCCACGCGCCCTAAGAGCCCTAAGAGCCCTAAGAGCCAAATTGAAAGCAACGAGCCACGAGCACGCGCGCGCGCGTCGTGCGTGCGTGTGTAGTTCTTCATCCTCTCTTTTCTTACTTCACTAGACTAATACAACTATTAGTCACTATATAAGCTACTTGGAATTTTTCCAAACTTTAGATGTGAGACATTTTCCCACTTAAGCTTATAAATTTAATGAATCATTTTCATTTACTTATAGGTTAAGAACCATTTCTTATTCACACCCATATTTTTTTAAAGCCAATTAACACTTTAATAAAATAATCTCTAACACTAATAAGTATCAATGCTTTTATTTCAGCAAGCAGTTCAAATTCAAATTTTGATAACAGAAAGTAATTCAAATTTTTGTCCTTAAGAGTCGTTTGTTCTGACATACACTGAGAGTGAAAGAAAATACATGACAAACAAGCTTTTCTAAATTATAGATTCTTTAATTAAACTTATGCGTTTGAGTACTGGAAATGGATGATTTAACTATGAAAATTCACACCTGCACATTACATCAACAGCTCCCTCACGACAAGTAAGGAACAATGTATACTATGTACCCGAACATTTCTGCCCAACCCATCCTGCGTAGCTTCAAACATTCAGTAGTACCTAGAAAAAGCCATATGGAGAAAGGTTATTTAATTAGCTTGACTGAATATTATAACAAACAAAGAAAATTCTGTCCGTAAATTAGATTTGGCAAAGATCTATTTAAAGCAAGTTAAGCATCTGCAAGTAAGAGTACATAATTCCATTTGAAAAAGTTTTAAGATTGTTAAACACCAAAAGCAAGATAACCAAGATAGGCAGGGTTCGATCGTTACATGTACTTTACATTATAAAAAGGAATATTAATGAAAATTTAATTTTCATGTGGTAATATAAGACGATAAATATACATATTACCAAAAAAAAAAAGAGTAAGAGTGGTAGTTAACAACTTTACTGAAAAAATCTAAAAAAACAGCGAACTTAGATGACACATATACACAAAAAGTTCAATGTTGACTATAATTTATCTTTTACTTTAATTTTTTTTAATTCTTTAGATTTTTTTCTGGGGTTTTTGTACATTGGGATTTTTTACTCTTAGTTAGTTAAGTATTATTCCCTATATAAGAGTAATATTATATTATTTAAAAAATAACGTACTCATGTATAACAAAGTGGCATGTTTCTAAAGTAATCTGATTATATATATACATATTACATTTATAAAATATATATATATATATATATATAATTGGTGAAAAGGTTTTTAATTTAGGATATATTTAACACCGCCTAATACAAGAATCTATTTCAATTTTATATGAGTTAAGTTTTTGTAATGGATATCAACAAAGGCTTAAGGCCAATAACTTAAAAATACAAAGTTCTCTTTCAGATTTTACTAGGCTTGGGCATAAAATTCGGATCCAAAGATCAGAATCGGATCCGATCCAAAAAATGATGCTAGATAAGTATCGGGTATTGGGCTATATACTGTACTCAACGGGATGTGGGCCTTAGATTCATTGGGTATTGGGTCGAGTCAGATATTACCCGATAACTCGTGAGTACTCCCAACCCTATACCTAAGATTTCTCTTCCCCAAACACCTCCGATAATTTTCACTTCGTCTTCCAGAAAATCTACATCCACACTTTGTTTATCACTAATCATTCGATGATGTATAGCATCCACTCTAATTTCTCATGTTTCCAAAGCCCTAACGACACAATCCCTATCATATGATATCTGAATGTCTATATAATCGAGAAAAATATGATGGAATCAAGCCATGAAAGCTCATCCTCTCCTTCTTCTGAGACATATCAAGCAATCTTCCATGTTAGATTTGCGAAATCAATTCTATAGATTTGAGTTTTGCAAGTTTTGATTTTTTTGAAATTCATTTGCGAATTGAAAATTAGTTGTTTAGATTAGAGTTTGTAATTTTTTTGGATAAGAAAAGTTTCAGAAAATATTTTTCACTTTAACCCCTATTGTTATTTTTCACAACCAAATTACCCGATATAGTTTTATATATTAAGAAAGATCACGTATTTCATAATTGTGAAATTGATAAATTGGTATGATAATAAAACATAGATACTTAAAAAAAAAAAAACTTAGAGACTAATTTAATCTTTTTCTATAATTTTGATAATATATATCAGGGGCGGACGTACATGTATCAAACTGGGGGCAAGTGCATCCACTCCAAATCTAATAACAAGTATAATTTTCTTAAGATTCGAACATTTGCCCCCATTCCAAAAACGTTTTTTGCACCCATTGATTTCTAATCTCGGTTTTTGTCCACAATAAATTTTGATAGACCTATTTCTATAAACCCGTATGAGTTTATTTTTATATTCATGAAACATTGAAAGACATTTACAATCAATATATAACTCAATTTCCTAATGCACGACTCATTTTTCTTATTGAATTGATCTCTCGATTATTCTTCTTCTTCTATTTTCATATTACAAAACAAGTAAGAAAATTATATTTTTTTATTTAATGATAAATATTTATAAATAATATATTTTTGTTGATTAAATATTTAGTATTTAAATTCCCCCCCCTCCTATTTTTTTCTAGATCCGCCCCTGATATATATCTTATTTATATATTTGGTTAGTGTATAATTTTTTTCTTAAAATTCTTCAAAATTTTCTTACCAAATATTTTATTGAAAATAGTAAATATGTAATACAATATTTATTTCAAAAACATAAATAAAATAATAATAATATTCAAAACATTTATATATTAAATGATAAGTAGGAATCTTTTCAATAATTCTACTGCACAAATAATTAGGTCCAAGTTATGCATAGGCAAACTAAAAAAAATTCATTAGTTGGGCCTAATGCAAATGTTTAAATATAAAGTCAAAATTTAGTAACTCCGGTAACCGTATAAACCAAATGTAATAGAAACATAATTGAATATGTACCAAAAGTAACCGGATAAACCAAAGATCCATGATTGTATTCGCCAACTGAAAATCATATGTATGGGAATATTCGTCTGATATGTATCGTGTGTTGTGGGAAAAGTTGCACCATAGAATGCTCATTTGATCGAATTGAAAATTATATGTAATAAAGGTCTGATTTGCATGCGATAGAAAAAGAAATTAGTAAATTATCTAAATATCAGTGTTAAAAAAATTGTTAGATAATGTTAGTATATTATAAACCTATTTCTTACTTCTTAAAAGAATACGGATAATACATAAATTTAACATATCTGTAGTATATAATGTCAATTGTATCCCAAAATCAAGCCAATTGTATGTTATCATTTTATTCACAATAAAACAAAAAGAAAATTTATTTAAAATCTGAAAATTGAGAATAATAAAATTATTTTATTACAATAATTAAAACGTTACAAAAAACCAGATGTTAAATTGTTCGATTATACAATTTGACCGAATAAAACAGATTTTGAACATTTGAACCGAAATATCAGTTTAAGTCTAAACAATCCAGATTTAAAGAATCACATCCAACAAAATTTCTAAAGACTAATTATACACGATAAATTTCAGAAAAATTGAAATTTGAAGTCATTAATTATAATATTTGGATAAGCTTGAACCACTATAAATTGAAAATAAATTAAATTAAAAGTGTAAAAACATAATAAATTTAGGTGATCGGCGGTTGTAAAAATCATCATCATGGTTTATATTTCATTGTAAATAATAAAATTATTTTATTACAATAATTAAAACATTACAAAAAAACAGATTTTAAATTGTTCTCTTATAAAATTTGATCGCATAAAATAAATTTTGAACATTTGGACTGAAATATCAGTTTAGGTATAAACAAACCAGATTTAAAAAATCACATCCAATAAAATTTCTAAAGAATAACATGGTAAAATTTTAGAAAGATTGAAATTTAAAGTCATTGATTATAATATTTGGATAAGTTTGAAGCACTATAAATTGAAAATAAAGTAAATCAAAAGTCTAAAAAATATAATAAATTTAGGTGATTGGCGGGTGTACTTTTCATTTCGCTTCCCATGAGTCCTGACAGGGGCGCATGGGGCGAAGTGAAAAGAACACGGGCCAATCATTCTTCTAATAGACAAATGTTGTTTACGAGGAAATCTTCAGTAATGTTCTTATTACAAAAAAATGTCAAGGTTAAAACTAAAAAGGAAAATATTGTATACAAAGAAATCTACGATAATATTCGTTAGAATCTTGCTTTGCTTTTTTCGTCCGTTGTTTTCTATTTATTTTTGCAATTCTTTGTTTATCCTACTGATGGCTCGAACGTTACAAATCTTTTTCACATCTTACTATCAAATCATTTTCATTTAAATTGTGTATTTCTTAAACAAAACATTGGCACCCCGCACATGGTGCGGACCAGTTACCTAATAGACTCTAAAATATAAATAATTATATGTTTATAACCATAAAAACCGGTAAAATACAAGATATATCATCCAACCAAAACTTTTCACCCATAACAAACTCTAAATCCTTAAAATATCTACACCCAAACTTTAAACCTATGTAGTAAATCATAAATCCTAATTCTAAAAGAGTTTAACCCTAAAACCTAAGCCCTGAAAACCTTAAGTCAACCTTAAACCTCAAAACCCTAGAAAACTTTTCAATTGTAAAGAAATATAATTTGTGTAAATGAGGGGTAACTTTGAAAATATATTAGAGTGGATATTTTTGAAAATGAGAAAAGGGATATTTTTTTTAAAAAAATTCTCAAACAATTTGAGAATGAATTATACTTTTCATTTATATTTGTAGGACTTCTATATTTTGCAATTATCAATCAAGGATCAAGTTACTTACAGCAATAACAAAAAAAAAAAAATTGAGTGTATTGTTGCACCCACATATGAAGCATCTGGTAAAAGTACAGACTTAACACTTAAGAAAAAAAGATCAAAAATAGCTGCAAAGAAAATGGCAAGATACAAAATAGGTTTTTGGATAAGTGGCGGGAAATAAACGGCTGGAAACTGCCACAAGGAAAAGGTGGTACAAGGAAAAGAGTCAAAACGGAGAAAAAAAGATAGACAATGAAATTTCTCAAGGCCAAGTTAGTATCTTCTCTTCTCTCTGCAGCTGCAACCAATCATGGCTGCATATTGAGAAAAATGATGGATTAAGATAGAAAACTTGCAAAGGATGTCTTTTGTAGTAGAAGACTGGACTGAGTAAATCATTCTTGTGAAGCATCATTAATTGAGAGTTTTGCGTAATCAATTGCAGAGTCACCTGAGAATTGAAATGCAAAAGTACAACAAACATTAGCTCATTCATAATGTCTTAGCACAGTTAGAGGACTGCTTTGATTGCAGTGGAGGAAAATAATACATTTAAATGCTAATAACAAGGCTTACTTCGGGTAGAGTCAGTTGATGAGCGCGGTGGCGAAATGCCTCCTTTCATATCTGTATTCGATAAAAATAAACTATGAGAAAGGTAGCTAGAGATGGCGTAAATGCATAGCAGAACTATGTAAACAAACAGGTTTGTTTACCTAAAGAATGGCGCGAGCCACGGACAGCATCAAAGTTTCTGTATGTATATCCCACAAAATTGATATTTTGAGGGGTTATGCTCACCTATACGCAAAAACAAAGGTCCGTTAGATTGATAAGTACAGAGTAAGAGCCTACTAAAAAACAAAAAACAAAATTTGTGAGTACCTTCCATGATGGTCCAGATCCCGTTCTTGTTGGTCTTGGACACTCCACCTAAAGAAAGAAGAATCAGAAGATGATACAGAAGCCTATTTATAGTGATGCAGCCATTGAAAAGAGCATGCAGAGGAACTTTATTTACTCCTTCAAGATTGCGGAATTTACCTCATCAAATTTCATAAAATTTTGAGTATCAAGTTCTCCACTGACCACTGGCTTAAAAGCTGCATCCATCTCATAGAGTTTTTCCCATTCCACATCTTTGAACCAAGGATGAGCCTAAATATTGTCTTATTTTGTCAAAAACAATGTAACAGGCAAAGGGAAGAGTAATTAGTGTTTGTTATATACTATATATACATACTTTGATTTGCTTGGCTCCGGCTCCATGCGAACCAAGCCTATGCTCAGAATCACAAATTAGCTTACAAATGAGGTCTCTTGCCTGAGGTGTCAACCTTGCATCCTCGGGGAATACCAAATGAGTTCTCCAGCTCACAATCTTAAAATCCATCAAACAGAACATCAAAAGAATTCAAATTATATTAAAAGAATTCAAAGTGAACTTAGTAGCAAAGAGACCTTTCTACATGTTGTTATGGGATCATCGGAGTAAAATGGCGGGTAACCAATGAGCATCTCATACATAATCGCCCCCAAAGACCACCTGCATTCAAATGCATAGATATGAGTCCTGACAGGAAATATAATGTGTCGATCAACTAGTAGTTGCTCCTTAGTTATAAAGCAGCAAGAAACGACAAGCTGATCATGAATATATGAATGATGTTACTGCTTTAAAGCATCATAAAGGTAGAGAGTTCTATGAGGAGATAATCTAAAGATATTTGCAGTGACCTACCAGTCACACTCTACACCATATCCCTTCTTCAGTAACACTTCAGGTGCAATGTAATCGGGGGTACCAACTGTAGAATATGCCTGTTTCAAAACAGGAGCACACAAAATCCAGATGACATAAATCCAAAGGAACATTTCAAAGCACACCCCAGATGTGATAAGACCAAAAGAACAAAAAGGCTTAAAAGAGTTCTGTACTATACCAATTTTCTTCTGTTTATCTGCCAATGCTGCAGCTGTTCCAATGGGCTCTTCCAACGCCTTCCACGGCGTCCTATCGGGCAGTTCTCGTCACAATTGATTGATTCATTTATATTCTCATCATTCAAAGGTTCGTTTACGTTCATAGCCGAAATATTTCTACAGTCGAGAGGCTTACAAAGACCAAAATCCGACAGCTTCATGTGACCATTCTTGTCCAACAGAAGATTATCTGGTTTTATATCCCTGCAAAAGATTTATCTTGAATATATACACAATTTAACGATGTACTCATCATACTAAAACCAGAGAGAAGTAGACCCACCTGTGAACATAATTATGTTCATGTATCGACTCAATAGCCAAAATAGTTTGAGCAATGTAGAACCGAGCCACGGTTTCAGTCAAAGTCTCTTCCCTCATAAGCAAAGTCATCACATCACCACCAGAAAGATACTCCATGATAAGGTACAAATATTCTGGATCTTGAAACGAATAATAAAGCTTCACAATACAGTCACTAGCAACTTCTGCTAGCAAGTTCCTCTCAGCTCTAACATGTTCAACCTATTTAGAACGATCAACCAAAGGATATCTTTTAACTTAAGGCCAAAATGTTTAACGAATGAATGTAAAACAGAGCGAATGAGATCACTGTAAGACTCACTTGCCCCCTACTAAGCATTTCAGACTTCTTGAGCTTCTTCATGGCGTAGATGTTGCCTGTCTTTTTCTCACGGCATAGTCTTACCTATAAGAGATACAATGATTAAACTGCTACAGATGTTACATGATAGATACATAAACCCGAGAAAACTAACCTCGCCAAAAGCCCCTCTACCGATAATGTTCAGAAGATCGAAATCATCAACGCACAGCCTGTTCCTCATCAATCTAGTATACTCTGTCTCTTTCCTCTGCAAATCCTCCAGCAACTCCAGCTGTTCCTTCTCTGATACATCTAAAGATGCTATCTTTTGTTCTAGCACCAAACGCCTACAGTTCAAAAGAAACAAAAAAAAAAAACCATTTTCCATTGAGATTTCAAGTAAAAAATTGCATATAAACATCTTTGGATACAACATAATAGCTTCCAAAATACAGCACCATTTAGAAAACAGAGAGAGCTAAACGAACGAGAAATTTGGTGTGTTTCTGCAAAACATTAACTTTATTATTCTCTGAGGAATATCAACAGACAGATGATATGTGCAAAAGACACGATTCCACGGAATTCACCTTTCTTTACGTTGTTGGATATGTCTCATGCGTCTGTTGTAATGATCCTCAATATACTTCTTGGCTGCAGCAACTTTCTCCAATGTGGAATCTGAAACCAACACTTCCTCCTCCACATGCTCCTCAGCCTCCGTCTCCGGAGATGGAGACACCTTCGCCACCACCTCCTCCTCCATTTCTTGAGCTTCCATCGCTATTGTCTCTTCCAACAAGATAAAAAAAAAAAAAAAACACAATCCCTTTGTCTCTCTCTTTAAATGCAGAGAATCTTTGGCATTTGTCTGAGGAACAACTGTGAGGAAACTATGATTGGTTGAAGGGAAACAATTCTCGTTTCCATCGAATGTATTGCACAATTTTACAAGTTTGGAACTTTTCAGAACAGAAATTAGGAATTACTTGCAAGTTTTTGGTTTTCTATTTTTGTTGTATTAGAGGAAAAAAAAAGAGAAAGATAACAAAGATATGCAAATCGAGACCTGACACGTGGAGACTATTGTTGGATTAATTTGGAAATGTAATGTTTGATTAACTTGGAAACTCTATCATGTAAATTATATGACTTATTTTTGTTGTATTATAGGATTTTAAACATAGGCTATGTATACATTTAAACAAAATATAAAAAAACTAACCAAATATTTGCTACACGATGTAAACAATTTATAAGAATGGAAGAAACTATAGCCAAAAAAATTGTCTACAAATAAAATAAGAAAAGTCTATCTTAACAAAATAAAAATAGGAAAACAAAATTGTGAAAATGGGAAATTCAATAAAAAGAAAATTGTCTACAAAGAAAATAAGAAAAAATAGATTTTAGGAAAATTAAAATATTATAGTTGTGAAAATAAAATAAATTCAATATGGTATTACCAAATTCAATTTATAAAGAAATAAAAAAGTTTTCATTCTAAACTATATGTCTCAGATTAACCGGAATGCTTATGTGGATGAAGCGACAATTCGGGGTACACTATGTTTTGTCGTCGGTTCGTGAAAAAAAAACAGACAGTGTTTCGGGTATCGGCTGGACATGTTACCACGAGCATACGTTACTATTGATGGGGTGTCAAATTTAAGGCGAAGTATCTCTCCCCTTGCATGTGAGTTAGATGCTCTCATTTGGACTATGGGGTGCATGTTCTCCCACCACAAGCTCGAAGTTACCTTTTTAACGGATTCGACTGAACTAGTCAAGATGACGTCATCTCCTTCTGCTTGGCCGGCTTTCAGTACTTATCTCGAAACTTTTACAAGTCTACATGCGAAATATTTCATCTCCTCTTGTTCCCATGTGGTTTTGAACACCAAGGCGGACAGACTGGCTCGAGATGTAAAATGTTAAAGTGCTAATTTGATATATATAAATGATTGTTCTCTGGTTTGGCTAACTAAATCGATATGAATGTTATTTTATGCTGTTTTGGAAGAAAAAAAAATTATATGTCTCAGATTATAAAACAGTAAAGGAGACATAAACATAAAAGGTATTTTAGTAATTTTGCAATTCTATGGTAAAATTTTATGTAGAAAAGGTATCTTTCTTTTAAATTAATCGTTTTTCTTAAATCTTGCTATGTAATTTTTTTGTAACGAGATGGCTATGTTCTAAATGTTATGTGGTAGATGTTAGGAACATGTATAGTTTAATTTCATTACTAAAAAATTTATGAAAATTATTCATGGTGGTGCCTTGCTTAGAATCTTGTAGGCTTTGGGCAAATATAATTAATGTGGTCTTTATTGTTAAAAATATATCAAAAGAGTAGTAAAATTATTTTGAAACAAACATAGTAAAAATAATAAAACCAAAATATATAAATTCTAAATAAAAACATTTCTTTTTTTTTCTATAGAAAACCATTCACCAAACTCGCATAATCGAGTTCTTGAACCAACTCCCTCTCTATAGATATAATAAATTAATAACTAAAGTATTCAACCTTTCTTGTGACATAATTGATCGAAGATAAGATTTTACCAATTTCTACTTTGAAAAACTTTAGTTTTCACATTAATAATGATTATTATATTGTATGATTATAAACCACAACATGAGCATAGATTCTACTGAAAAAATATGTATGAGTTTTTGAAAAAAATACTCAGCCAACCTTAAAGACTATAAACCCTAAATTAAAATAATAATAATAAGATGTGGCCTAATTTTTCTTCTAATATCAGTGGCCTTGGGCACATGACCTTTCTTCTTCTCATTAAGCACGCCTCTGCATGGTGGGTTTTAGTTGCTCTTGAATATAAATATTGTTTTGAATAAAAAGCAATAATGGATACGAATTCATTTCTAATTTGCGACAAACTACATATAGGTATATAGGAGAAAACAAAATCCTTCTAACTATTGTGGCCATTTTTTCTCGTAATTATACAAGTTAAATGAAGATTTACCAAAAAGATATGGGAATAGTTGAATTCACGCCATTACACCTACATCATTCTCTAGTAGAAATTAATTCAGTGACCAAATAGTTATAATACATTTAAAATCTGCTTACTTTAGTGGCTCAACTCGGTCTACGTTTTGTGTATCTTAAAAATTTTTAATTAATTTTCTGAATAGACCTATAAGTATTGATCATGTATTTACTAAGTAGTCAATTTTTATTGCAGATTATATTGGAGGAGAAGTTTCTTCATACTATCCTTTTGTGTTTGTTGAAAACTTAAATATGACATATGACCATAATTATCTAAATACTATGTTGAATAATAGAAAAATGAATCGGAAATGTTATAAGGGAGATAAATGAATGAACCTCAAAAGAAAAAAAAAGGACGAAATGAAAGTGTTGGCTACAAGATTTATATATATAAACGCCAGTATTTTTTTAGCTATGTATTGTGGTACATAATATTTTAACATGAATTGGATGAAACAACAAATCAATAATATTGATAGTGTTACAAATAGATTCATGTAATTTATGAAACCGAAGAGTCCATTCACCCTATATAATACTTAAATTAAAAATTTAGTTATAGTAAATTTAATAGTAAAAAATGACATATAAAAATATAGGTAAACTTCGCACACACACAAAAAATAATAATATAGGTAATCAAACTTCTTCAAATAAAATATTATTGTATCTATTTGAAAAGATTATAATAGCTAATCCGAGGGTAGCACGGCTAAAAAACTAGTGTTATTATATAAAGCTGAGTGTATCCTCTTTACTACTAACTGAGAAGTAACTTTAATAAGAATAGATTAGATGTTAACTTATTAACCAATCATAATGATTAGGTTGATGACATGTAAGTTTCTGAAAATTCTTTGATTTTTTTTGCGATAGTTTTTCAGAGAAAACATCCAAAAACATATGGTATCTTTCTTCATCAATTCATTGTTTAAAATGATTTTTTCAAAGAATTAAAGTTATAAAGCTCGCAAAATCTAGAATAAATATTATAAAGCTGAGCTAAAGGATTTTTCCAAATGGCTTCTAGATATTGGTGATGAAAAGATCAATGAGCCAAATCTTGGAATTGTCGATATTGACTTACCAGAGGATTTATTAGTAAAAGATTCAGGGAACCCCATACACGTCATTGCCAAATTCGTATACGGAAAACATTTGACGAGGTCAAAAGATTTTAACTATTACAAAAAAGAGCAATTTTGTGCCCAACCAATGAAGATGTAAATGCAGTTAATAAATACATGCTCGGATTGTTAAATGGTACGTACTTATCCCCTCGTCTTTAAAATAATCGAAGTTTTTTTTTATTCGATACATATATTTTCAGTTATTTATTCTTATTACGTAGTGCATGACAAATATACAGGTATAGCAAAAGAATATCTCACCTCATATAGCCTCTCTGGCATCCACTGGACCTAATGACCAAGCCACGGTTCTTGTGGAGCACTTGAACAACATAGACATCTCAGGCTTATCAAAGCACACTTTAATATTAAAGGTTGGTGAACATGTCATGTGTATGCGAAACATTTATCTAAAAGGTGGATTATGCAACGGTACTAGGCTTATTATCACTCAGAAGGCTAACCATGTTATCGAAGCTAGAATCCTTACATGAAGTGATAAAATGGTTGAGAAGAAGGTTTTGATACCGAGGCTATACGTTACACCTCCAGAGGATAAATATCCTTTCCGCATGCGTCGTAGACAATGCCCTTTGGCTTTGAACTTTGCAATGACAATCAATAAGAGCCAAGATCAATCACTCGAGAAAGTAGGTTTGCTTTTAGAAGAACTTGTATTCTCTCATGGACAACTATATGTAGCTTTCTCCATAGTCAAGTCTCGAGCTGGTCTGAAGGTGCTCATCACAGATGACAACAACAAGTTCCAGACAAGACTACAAACGTTGTCTACTAAGAAATCTTTTAAAATGTTAATTAATCTTTTGATTATTTCAATGTTTTCTTTTCATCTCATCCATTTCAAACACAAAACTAACACCATCCGAGTTTATCTCAGAATTATCCTTTACATATTCTGGAATTGGCTATATGAAAAATACATTAGCCCGCACAAGGTGCGGGCACAAAAAACCGGAATACCGAAAACCACACCGAACCGGCAAAATGTCCACCCCTAATCAGTGTTAATACAAATCAGTGTTAATTAAGAAAATAGTTAAGAAAATTAAGCTATTGAATCTGTATATAAAATTAGTTTTGTTACGACAATATTATTAGTTTTGTTAGAATTTTGCCTTTTTATTATTTTGCAATTTTTTATACTAATAAAACGATATAGTCAATAATAATAATAATAATATAATAATAATAATAATAATATTAATAATAATATTAATAATAACCAAAATATATAATCATTATTTAATTAATATTGTTTATAATATTATATTCAAGATAGTAAATATGTAATAAAGTATTATTTTAAAGCATAAATAATATAACAACAAGGTTCTAAATCGAAAATAAAGTATATAAATAATGTTACGACTAAAGATTTAAGTAATCATAATCTATTTTATTGATTATTTAAACTATTATATATTATGATTATGAGAGCAATATATATATATATATATATATATATATATATATAAAATGAGTTTTAGCCTAAACAAATTTAAAAGTTTATAAATTCCTTATAAACATTTTATGTTCATTGGATTTTACCGCATATATGTAAAAAACTTGGGAATATTTCTTACATCACGGACACTGTGATATAGGTAAAAACATAATATGATTTAGGTGACCGGACCGATCATTCCTTTGATGCACGTTTTGAATCCTAAGGAGTAATTGAACAACGTAAACATCTCATGTTTACCAAAATCTAATTTGAGATTAAAAGTTGGTGCACACATCATGTATATGCAAAATATTGATCCAAATGGTGAATTATGTAATGGTATTAGGCTAATTATAATTTAGAATGGGTAAACATGTTATTTAAGATAGAATCCTTACAGGAAGTGAGCAAAAAATGGTTGAGGAGAAAGTTTTGATACCGAGAATGTACGTTATATCGTTGGGAAATAAATTTCCTTTCCACATGCGTCGTAGAGAATTCCCGGTGACTTTAGCTTTTCCAATAACAATTAATAAAAGCCAAGATCAATCTCTCGAGAAAGTGAGTTTTCTTTTACCAAAATATGTTTTCTCTCATGGACAACTATATGTAGCTCTCTCCAGAATTAAGGCTAGAGGTGATTAGAAAGTGCTCTTAACATATGACGACGACAAGTTCCGGACAAAGACTACAAACTTCGTTTACAAGGAAATCTTTCAAAATGTTAATTAGTTTATCTATGATTTAAATGTGCGGGAGTTTTCTACTCTACCTTCCAAACACAAAATTCCTCCTTCCGATTATATATTTCAGCATTTTCATTTATAATAATAAGATCTTTTATTTGTAAATATACACTGCGTGGGCACAAAATCTAGTTTAATATAAATGTGATACATGGTAAAATTATAATTCACGAGATTTTAATATGTATTATTGTCAAATTAGATTGTGACCCATGTCAATTTACTAATAAAAATGAATAGAAATTTGGTGGCAAAAATAGTTTAACACAAAAACTATTTTGTTTTTATTTCAGTCCTAAACAAAAACAACAAAGTAAAATAAAAAGAAGCTCATTTTGAACTTTGAGAAAGAAAGTTTTTTTTAAAAAAGATTTATAAAGCATTTTTTAATGTAATTGGAGAAAGAAATAGAAAGTCAAAAACTCAAAAAAAAAAGTTTTTTAAGAAAGGAAATAGTATATAATCGTATCATACATATCTAGACACATCTCATAATAGTGTAAGACTCGACACAGTTATAATTTATGAAATTACAATAACTATTAATTTAAGTTTGAGTGTGATACATGTAAATATAGTTTCTCCATAGGATAAACTATATTTCATTCTTTTAGATAATTTATTTTCTATAAAGCTATTATTTATTTGATGTTTTGAATTTAAAATTTTAATTAATACTTTTACTACTTTAAAACTTTGAGTGACTTTTTATCGCTAAAAGTATAAAAAAATTGGAAAAGCAATTTTTTTTTTTTTTTAGGATATTGTTGGTGAAACTAATTCATCCACATCCTTAAAAAGAGTCAAAAAGTAAGGGATAAAAAACTGACAGTTGTGATGGACCTAAGGACAGCTCTTATATATGTTTGAACATTTGTTCATTGGGTGGCTTGAACAACTGTTAGTTATACTTAAACAACTATTAATTGGACTTAGACAACCGTTGATAGTATTTTTTTTTTTTTTTTTTTTTAGCAAC
>OVAP01002573.1:0-19058 GCA_900406295.1 Aurinia saxatilis
AGGAAACCTGATAGTCCCTAAGTGGTTAGGATAGGTTAGATTTCCCTACAAAAATCACTATTAATTGACTATCCATATGGTCAGACTTAGCTAGTCTAATTCAATTGGTATCCGAGTTAACTCTAACATATATCTTTTCAGAAAGAACCTATGAGATGATCAACCAATTAATCTATGCATTAAATTCAGGAAATCAAATTCTACTAAACTATAAATAGTTAAGCTTTCACTATCAAGTTTGGGCCTTCATTTCATGCGGGCTTCTGGATACACCTTCAATGATTTGGGCTTAACTTCTTACTCATGAGGACTAATGACTCGATTCCAAGTCCATGTGATAGCTAACTCACGTGGCTTGATTGTCCTAATTCCTTACTTCATTCCAAAATACACATCTTCTTCATCTGGGGCTGGACTTCTGATGTTGATTTGTTGGACTTAGTTGAAAATGTCCATTTGTTACATAAAATGCATTGTTTTCACAAAAATATTTCGCAAACAGAAAATTGTGAAATCCAGTGGTTTATGTTTTAAATGAAATAGTTTCTTCGTTAAAAACACCAAAAAATCATATCGAAAACCGGTAAAATATCATCCCTATCATGCAGCAGCCCTCCTGGTGCGGATGGGTTCAATGCAAAGTTTTATAAGATATTCTAGCATATAGTGGGACCAAGTATCATGTGTGAGATGACTGAATTTCTTAGTTCTTCAGTTTTTTCGGCTGACTGGATCATACTCATATTTGACTAAAACCTAAAGTGACAAATCTTGCACAGATGAAATATTTAAGACCGATCAGTCTTTGTTCGGTTCCTACAAAATTATTTCCGAGATTTTTCATGACCGATTAAAAGTTGTTCTCGGACACTCAGGGAGCTTTCACTGCAGGCCGTCTCATTACTGTTAATATTTTGATAGCCCATGAGCTCGTTTATGGTTTGCGCAGTAATGAATTAGTGAATGCAGATTTTATGGCTATCAAAACTGATATGTCAAAGGCATATGATTGTGTTGAGTTGGTCTTTTTGGAGCAACTGTTGATTAAATTTGGGTTCGTCGAGACTTTGGTGCGGTGGATTATGTCTTGTATAACCACAATCTCGTATTCGGTCCTTTTAAATGGGCAAACTCATGGATTTTTAAGCCACAGTGAGGGTTATGTAAGGGTTATCCCCTCTCACCTTCCCTATTTATTTTAGGAGCAAAAGCTTTGGTTAACGTCTTGAACCGAGCGGAAATTTTGGGTTGTCTAAGCGATATCTTCTTAGCGACAAGCGGACCCTCAGTCCATCATCTTCTATTTACTGATGACAATTTGCTTTCTTGTAAAGCATCTATGGAGGAATGTACTGAAATTTTGCGGTGTTTGAAGCTATATGGATATCCTTAAAGGCAGATAATTAATCCTAGCAAATCTTCAGTCATCTTTGGAGCTCAAGTGAATCAAAATCTGAAAAAATGTGATTAAGGCAACTCTGGGAATTGACAAAGAGGGTGGTGAAGGTATGTATCTGGGTCTTCCAGAATGCTTCAGTGGCTCGAAGAGGCTCCTTCTGTATTTCATTCATGAAAAATTACGTTTAAGGTTGAATGGTTGGTTCTTAAAGGCCTTATCTCAAGGTGGGATGCAGATTTTACTCAAATCTATTGCTCTAGCTTTGCCAGTATATGCGATGTCTTGTTTCTGTCTTTCAAAAGATTTATGTCAAAAGCTTACAAGCTCAATGGCTGAATATTGGTGGAGCAATGAAAATAATATAAGGAAAATTTCATGGGTGGCTTGGAAGAAGCTATGTTTATCAAAAGACGACCATGGCCTCTTTTATGACATTGTTTTCTTTAATCAAGCATTGTTATGTAATAAGTGTGGCGTTTAATTGATCAACCAGATATCCTGCTTTCAAGACTTTTTAAAATTCGATACTTTCCTAATGGGGAGTTATTGGAGTGTTTTCTTGGACAGCGGCCATCATACGCTTGGCGAACCTTAATGTATAGACGCAATCTTCTCCACAAAGGCTTATTGCGCTCTATAGAAAATAGCAGAGATACTTTGGTTTTTTCTTCTTTCTAGATCTATGAGAAGATGTCTCGTATACTAATTCCTAAGCACGTCAAGCTCAAGGTTTCCGACCTACTACACATGGGTATTGCTTCACGGAACCAACATCTTTTGAACGAGTTATTTTACGGCACATATGTCCCGTTAATTCAGCAAACAAAGCCATCTAGAATGATGGAAGATTAATACTATTGAGGGTACTCTTTTTCTGGTCTCTACAATGTTAAGAGTGGATATAAATTACTCACATTTTTGTTGACATACATCTTCGACAAAATTTCCGCTGGAACAAATCACATTGGAGAAAGATTTGGAAGATTGATGCTTCACCATAAGTTAACCATTTCTTGTGGAAGTCATTATCGGGAGCTGTAGCGGGTGGGGATTGTTTGATCTCTAGAGCCATGGATATAGATCCTATATGCCACGTGTGTGGTAGAGATAACGAGACTACTTGTCATGTTTTATTTTTCTGCCCAATTGCAGTTGAAGTGTGGGGGATCTCGGGGCTACAAACGCCGTTTCATGGATTTTCTTTGACCTCGGTGTTCCTTAATTTACACTTCCTTTCAGCTCAAGAGACGTCTACAAGTAATGGTTTGACATTTCCTTGGTTACTTTGGCATCTCGTCAAAATTTTCTTTTATTTGAACAGCCATTACACACTATTGATTACATTCTCCAACGAGTTAAAGAAGATGGAAACTCAGGGGTAGATTTACGGACACAAGATAATGAGTTAAGAGGATCTGCTTGTGTCGCTATGTGGAAAAAATCAGAGTCTACTAGGATAAAACGCAATCTAGAAACCTCATGGATTCATATCAAAGCAAACGAAGTGGCAGTGGATGGGTCTTAAGGAATCCAAGTGGAGACCCTTCGTTTCATGGTCGTAACGCCTTAGCTCCATGTGCTTTTAAGCTAAAAGCAAATTAACAAGCCATGTTATGGGTGGTGGATTGTATAGCAACTCCCACTTACATTCGGTGACCTTTAAGGTCTCCGTTCTCTACTTGTTGATGATATCAATCACCCAGGCCACTTTCCATCTTTGAGAACAATTATCAATGAAATACATGTGTTTGCATGAAATCCAAGGCTGGAAAGAGTGTCACATTGGGTCTTTGGCAAATTAAGTGGCCTTACATATGGCATTAAGTGTTACCTTAGAACATAGATATCAATCATACATATCACAGAATGGACCGGGTTGGCTTTCAGCTATGCTAGCGATTGAAGCAGCGGTCTAATGCTAAATTGATAACAGCTTTCCTCTTATTTTATGTTTCATGCTTATTGGTTTTGAACCTTTGTTTCCTTTTCTTTCTTTTTTTTGAAAAATTTGTTAAAATATATTCAAAAAACAGTTTTACATCACTTAGTGACCCAATGCTTAAAACTTATAGGATATAGGGAAATAAAACTACACTGACAATAGAAAAAGCAGAGGTGTGAGATCGGTATGGTTCGTCAGGGGACTCTGGAAGCAAACCAGGTTATAAGCGCATCGTCAAGTGGAGAACTCCCGAGTTGACGCAGCGAGCTGATACAATTACAGACTATCATGTCAAGGCGGTGGACGAGCACATCAGAGGAGATTGACACAGAACCATGCCTTCGGGAATTTCGCTCTTGCCAAAGATGGTAGACTGCGGTTTGAAAGGCGTATCGGCGCAAGAATAGTAAACATGATCTCCTGTGTTGAAGAGATAACAGTGACCAAAGCGCCCCAACTAAGGGGAATTGGATAATAAAAAGACGAGCACTTAGGGTTGTCCAAACAGCCGAAGAGAAAGGGCATTCGAAAAAAGATGATTTCGGGTCTCCATGGGGTGTGTGCAAAAGACACAAGCAATGAAGACATTTGTTTTCTAGAACGATATGCGATCCCCCGTTTAATCTATTTAGCACAGACAACCATAAGAGGAAGGGATACTTGGGTGTATTGTTTGCAAACCAAACTCCATTATACCATGGGACATGTTGATGGTAAGTTCGAATTTGGGCAGTGTACTAGCTGTTGAAAAGCGAGTCTTAAATACCCCTGCCTTGGCTTGCCAGAGGACACGATCTGGATGAGTGCTAGAATTAACGGCAAGGAGAGCAACTTCCTTCATGATGCTTGAGAGAATTTATGTACGATGTCGTCGAGACCTCATGTTATACATAGCATGAGCAAATATCGCCTATAGTGGGACTCCCAAGTCAATCGCACCACGGGGACCAGGTGATAACAATCAGGCGGCCCATCTTAGACCAATTATCAAACCAAAAAGAGGTACGACCACCATTATGGACCTCGATACAGACAAAGGAGCAGGTTATAGAGTGTACCTTGAGAATCTTGTGCCACATCCAAGAGCCCCTTGAGGTTTCTTTAGGTGGCCAAAATGGCTTTTGGCGGATGAGGTATTCTTTAATCCAAGATACCCATAGGGAAGTTGTATATCATAAGATCCTCCACGTCAACTTAAAACGACAGACAAGGTTTACATTTCTCAGATTACGTAAGCCGAGACCACCTTCTATCTTAAGGCCAAAAACATCCGACTATTGTACCTTCGCTTTCCTTGTATTCAAGTCTCGTCCGGACCATAGGAAAGTTGCACATAGCTTCTGAATTTCCTTAAGACAAGCCGCATAAAGTCGGAATGCTGACATCCAAAACTTGACAATGCTCTCTATTACTGAGGTTATCAACAAAAGCCAACTTGCATAAGAAAGCATGCCTGTTGTCCAAGTTGAATACCGTTTGCAGAGGTGCATAGTTCGCGCTTGTCATTTTCCTTGGACGTAAAGGGCCCCAAGTAGCGCACAGGTAATTGTCGCATAGTGAAAGGGAAGCGTTCGAATAGTGCATCGCGACTTATTTCATGCACTCCAACAAGAAATATAGTGGATTTGGGCAGGCTGAATTGTAGCCTGAACATTGTCCCAAACTCGTCAAATATAGTAAGAACCCCTTCCATCGAGCGCTGAATGCCATCGCTAAAAACCAGTAGGTCATCAGCAATATAAGTGCGTTAGGCAAATGTTTTTGCAAGCGGGGTAATATCCAGAAATACACTCCCGAACATCTTTGTCTAGCAACTTTGACAAGACATGCATACAGATTACAAATAGGTAAGGCGAGAGCGAGCAGCCATGTTGGAGACATCTCTTACTAGGAAAATAATCAGCAAGTTCTCCATTCACTTGAACAAAAAAAAAGCGACGTGACACATAACCTTATCCAGTGGATGAACTCAGTAGGAATGTGGAACGCGTCCGATAGATGAATTTTTGTTTCTTGTAAGATGTTTATCATTGTCAATCTTTATTAATAAAATGTCTTTGCGACAAAAAAAAAGGTGTGTTCGAACACATGATATATTAAATAAAATAAATAAAAAGTGCAGTAAAATTTTATATATTAATAATCACGATAAAAAAATAAATTCTTTAATCTCGAATTAGATCATTGAAAGAATTGATGAAATTCGATAAAATAATAATTTTAAAATAAATTTCCCTATTAAAATATATGATACAAACCATTAAAATGAAACATTTTGTCGTAAAGAAAAAAAAAATCGAGCCTTTTGTGACAGGCTAGTGAGGTCGTGGTGCATGATAGAAGAAGTTTTACGATGTGAAAAAACGTGGGCCATTTCGACAGGGACATTCTTGTCATTTGCACAATATTTTCGACAAAATTACATTTCACACTTGCGTGTGATTGAATTTTTGGCCCACCGCAACCGAAGGTGACAGAGGGCAAAATCGGAAATGTAATTACTATAAATTGCTATCCTTTCTTATTCTGCATCTCGTCGTTGAATCTCCTTTCCAAGAGAAGAATATCTTCACTGCTAATCTTCCAAGGTAATGTAGATCTCTCTCTCGTTACGATTTTGAAGTTTCTTTGTGGATCTTGTCTAGCGGAAGGGTTGTTGTATATTTGTCGAATCCTCGATCGATATCATTTTGTCTTAGATTAGTCATTTTTTGTGTTTCATGATCATAGATAGTATAGATCCGTTTTTAATGTAGCAAATGGCTTTTGAAAAATTTCGAAATCAAGCTATATTGTGTGTAGATCCGTGGGGTTGCGAAATCAAGCTAGTGGTTATGTTAATCCAGATCTGATCTCGATCTCTGGTGAAACAAATCTGAGCATTGATTCAATTTTTGCAGAGAGATCGAAAAGATGGTGAAGATCTGTTGTATTGGAGCCGGATATGTTGGAGGTCCAACAATGGCGGTGATTGCACTCAAATGTCCCCACATTGAAGTAGCAGTTGTTGATATCTCTGTTCCTCGGATCAACGCTTGGAACAGTGATCAGCTTCCCATTTACGAGCCAGGTCTTGACGAGATCGTCAAGCAATGCAGAGGCAAGAACCTTTTCTTCAGCACCGACGTGGAGAAACATGTGCGAGAAGCTGATATCGTCTTTGTCTCTGTTAACACACCCACCAAAACCACTGGTCTTGGAGCTGGTAAAGCTGCAGATCTCACATACTGGGAAAGCGCTGCTCGTATGATCGCTGATGTATCTGTTTCTGACAAGATCGTGGTTGAGAAATCCACTGTACCCGTCAAGACCGCTGAAGCAATTGAGAAGATTTTGACTCATAACAGTAAAGGAATCAAGTTCCAGATTCTTTCAAACCCTGAGTTTCTTGCAGAAGGAACTGCAATCACTGATCTTTTTAACCCCGACCGTGTTCTAATCGGAGGGCGAGAAACACCAGAAGGATTCAAAGCTGTTCAGACACTCAAGGAAGTTTACGCCAATTGGGTTCCTGAAGACCAGATCATCACCACAAATCTCTGGTCCGCAGAGCTTTCCAAGTTAGCTGCAAACGCTTTTTTGGCTCAAAGGATCTCATCAGTCAATGCTATGTCCGCTCTGTGTGAATCCACTGGAGCTGATGTCACTCAGGTGTCTTACGCCGTTGGTACTGATTCAAGAATTGGTCCTAAGTTCTTGAATGCTAGTGTCGGATTCGGTGGTTCTTGTTTCCAAAAGGATATTCTGAATCTTGTCTACATCTGTCAGTGCAACGGACTTCCAGAAGTTGCGGAATACTGGAAACAAGTGATCAAGATCAACGATTACCAAAAGAACCGATTCGTGAACAGAATCGTCTCTTCTATGTTCAACACTGTCTCCAACAAGAAGGTTGCAATCCTCGGATTCGCATTCAAGAAAGACACAGGTGACACAAGGGAGACACCTGCCATTGATGTCTGTAAAGGTTTGTTAGGAGACAAAGCGCAGATTAGCATCTACGATCCTCAAGTCACTGAGGATCAGATTCAGAGAGACCTTTCAATGAAAAAGTTTGATTGGGACCATCCACTCCACTTGCAGCCAATGAGCCCAACCACAGTGAAACAAGTGAGTGTGACTTGGGATGCATATGAAGCTACAAAGGGCGCACACGCTGTTTGTGTTTTGACAGAGTGGGATGAGTTTAAGTCGTTAGATTACCAGAAGATCTTTGACAATATGCAGAAACCAGCTTTCATCTTTGACGGAAGAAACATTATGAATGTTGACAAGTTAAGGGAGATTGGTTTCATTGTTTACTCCATTGGTAAGCCACTTGATCCTTGGGTCAAGGACATGCCTGCCTTTATCTAATAACAAGGTAATAAATAATCTGGTTGATTCTTTTTTATCTTGCTTGCCTTGTGGTTTTGCTTCTATCTTCATATACTTATTGTCTCAAGACTCCATGGTGAACTCTTGAAGAGTTGTTTTTTCATATTTACAGATTGTTTTGTTATGTAAGCTCTTATTTGTGTGTTTCGCAATTTACATTTTGTCAAACAGTTTCATCATTTTTGTTGTCTTTAGAGAAGAAACAAAATTTAGTTACCTCAAAGTCTGGAATTTTCCAATTGCTTCTAATAATAAGGTTTGGACATCTTTTTCTTTGCTGTTAAAAATCATCATTTTATTTTGTATAAACAAAAATTGTAAGATTTTGGTGTCTATTCTCTTTAGCTCGGTTTATGAGAAGAAGAAAAAACGATATCTTTATATCGGATATGAAAACAACCGAAAATTTAATGCAAGATTTTTCAGAACCAAATGAATTTACGAGTCGTCAGAATTCTTGAAGTTGATCAGTGTGTTAAACAATTTTAAGAACCCGATGAATCAACTAGACTTGACAAGACAAGTCATCGCATTTTGAATTTTTTAGACCACAATTGGTTCATCCGATAGATGTTAAACTTTATTGTGGCTAAAAAGTGAGAAAAGGGGTTATATTTTCTTAATTGTGGTGAATTCATATTTTCTTAATTGTGTTAAACTTAGATTGTTGCTAGAAAGTGAGAAAAAAGGGGTTATATTTTCATAATTGTGATTTGCGAATGCGTGGATGAGAAAATTCTAGTCAGTCTAGTGTAGTCAGCTGAAAACGTGGCATACAACATGCTACTCCGTGCAACTCGCAGTTGTTTGAACGAAACGAGATTTTTAGTTTTTATTTATTTTATAGTGTAGTATATAATTCAATTTTAATAAAAAAATTTTAAAAATTGAGAGTGCATCTTTTGATTTATAGAAGGGTCCGAGACTAATTATTTTGGAGAAATGACAATTTATGGATAAATCTCTTTCTCAATTTTCAAATGAACCGTAAACAATGGACTCATACTCATATGGACAGAAAGAGATAAAGAGAATAATTCTACTCTCGGAAAGAGTAGATCACTTACCTATTCCTATCCCACCACCTCATGGTTAACTTTAATAATATTGGTGTTTGATTTAGTACTAAACCCGATCGATAAAAAATCTATATAGAAAATGATTTTTATTGGACGAAAAAAAAGAAGTTTTTTTTATTGATGTACAGCCAAAAAGAAAAACGCCCACTTTAGTGGAAAAATAATTTGGTTGTATCTTCTAAGTTTGACGTGTGTTCTTTATGGTTCCAACTCTATGGGCAACTTTGGTGTTTGTGTCTTGGCTAGACCACTATGTTCATTTTTTACTCCTTAAAGAAATGCTATTTATAGTTTTCATGTACATTTGGTTTTGGCTCAGTATCAATTTCTACAGGCGTTTTGGAAGTGTTACCGGGTTGACTTTAGGTCTTTTTCAGTGTTAGCTCTTGTTTTCAATACCTTTGGCACAATTCTTTTTAGACTAAGAGTACGTCATTTTTGTAATTTCTACTGAACTCATGGATTGTCGGGTTATGAGCTCATGGATCGTTAGGCTCTAAACTTGAGTTTATGTACTTCTTTAGTCGGAAACTACATGTTAGGTTGTAACACTTGCCTTCTGGCTAAGAAGAAGCACACTTTTAAAACTCTAAGCCTAGTAAACTCAAAGAGCAAGGAGAAACCCATATAATTAAGGTCTACGTAACAAGGTAAAACTTTAACATATTTAGGTTTTGAATGGTGACAACAAAATTCAAATTCGGTGACATTTGTATTGTGAAAACCCACAATACAGAATAAGTACAGTTCATAAATAACAATAAACAATATAATGCGGAATGCTGATATAATTGAATGGTGTGGTTAGCCTAACTGCACCATGCGGTTAGTCACCATTCATGCTCTTAAACATAATTTCATATTTTGCCAATATGATAAGAATATAAAACAAATTTATGTTGATTCTCATTAATCGATCAGAGAAACCACTATAAACTTTGTCCAAGCCGCCACCTGTTTGAATCCGTCATCGCCTCTGCTCCTTCAAGTCGTTGCTGCCATTTTTAGCTATTTGTAAGACCAATATTTAAAAAATACTACGGAATTAGCAATTTAACTAAGTAAAAGATGTTAGGTAATATAACAATGGAGGCGAGATTTGATCCCTTTCCGTAACTCTAAGATTCACTCGTAGTGTTTCAGGTTTTTCAAGATTCATGAGTCCCATGATACACCCATAGGAAACCATATCCCTACATTGGATAATAGTTCTAACGAATATAGGAATCTACCATACTCTCGAAAAGATAAAGATGAACTACCTTAAGCGGTAATAGATTGCTAGAGAGAATATTTATTTGATTCGTGAAAGAAAATTTTGGAACAAACTCTAAGGCATAAAGTGGTTTTATTTATGATGAGTAGAGAGGAACCTAAAAAACTAAGAGCTCAACAGTCCAAATTTTTTTTTTTTAACACCTGACTTTAGTGAGACATAGCATTAGTGTGCATTAGTGTGTAAAAACGTTTTAGCCTCCAACTCTTTGCCAAGGAAAATAATGACCGACCCACTGGCAAAAAGGTAACCAGCCCAATCGGAAATATATAGCCGAAGAGTCCTAAGAGCCAAATCAAAAGAAACGGGCCACGAGCCACGAGCGCGCATGTATGTGTGGTCTGTGGGGGTCGGATTTTACCCCCGAAGATTGATAACATTCAACGGTTAAGTGTTTTTCACAAAACACTACTACGACCCACGAGCTGGTCATATGTCCACACCATCGAGCATTACAGTCATGGACTATCGATTGGTAACGATATAATCAAGCATGGATCACCGAGGGTCCCACGATCAACAATGCATATAACAAGACATGAATCACTAAGCATAACCAAACTTAGCCCGTGAACAAAGCTCTTAGGCTTGTCCCGCAAGCCAAGTTGTGAACATGGCCCGCGGACAAGCTCATGCGACTGTTCCATGGGCCACATGATCAACATGGCCCGCGGACCATGTCCATGAACTATCATGCGGGCCATGCAAGGCCTTTGGCTCGCGGGACAAGTCTCTTGGCTTGTTTTGTGGGCCAAACCTTCTACAAACTCTCACGACGAACCATCGAGCCTATGTTATGGACATTTGGTTGGTGGGTCCCAGTCAAAATCTCACAAGGCAATGTGCTAGCCAAGTCCCATTGTGGGTCCCGAACGATCTTAGACAAGCCAATTCGATCTCACGATGATCAATTGAACGTTCGGACATGAAATGGACCTACAAAAGATCGAACGAATGCATCAAGATTGTCCCGCAAGCCAAGTTCCATGCTGTGGCCCGCGGGGCAAGTTCAAGACCGCAACTCGCGGGCCAAGCCTCCCCATGGCCCGCATGACAAGTTCATGACCATCACCCGCGGGCCAAGTCTTTAGCGTGGCTCGTGGGACAAGTCTCACCACATTGTCCGCGGGCCAAGTCTCCACCATGGCCCGCGAAACAAACTTACCATCTTCATCCGCAGGCCAAGTCTTTACCATGGCATGCGGTACAAGTCTCTCTTCAACGTCTGTGGGCTAAGTCTCAGATATGTCCCGCGACATTGCTCACATTTCAATCTGCGAACTAAGTATCAAGTATGGCCCGCAAGATTGTTCACATCACAGTCCGCGAGCCAAATTAGCTCGTCTAGCGACATCACATCTCGTGGGTCCAGGCACATGGCTTGGTTCCATCGAGAACTAAGGATCCACGATGAACATTTCATCGAACAATCATCGTGATCACACTCTTTTTCTTTTGGTAAGGTTTTTCCCATGTGGTTTTCCTTGCTAAGGTTTTTAACGAGGTGATGATCAGAACACATATGACTTACAAGATTCTCTCAACAATCTCGTGGGCCCAGAAATATTCATAACTAGCCAAACAGCCCAGTTCGGTATCGTGGGCCCATTTCTATCTTCCATCAAGACAAAGACCTAAGGTCCATTCCGAGCGCCGTCAAGCAGGAAGGTTCGAGAATGGAATCATCAGAGTATCTCAGAGGAAAGGAAACTATCCAGAAGACGGTTAGAGAAATGGAAGCATATCTTCAGGAAATGAAAGGTGGCCCACGAAGGATCTTGGGCCCTAAGGCGGTTTAGTTAGAGTATATATAGGATATACGGTCGTAGGTCTTAGATCATCTTTTACATCTTGGAATCGTCGAATAATTTGAGTCCGTAACAACTTGTATTCGAGAATTCTCTTTGCGATAGCGACCCCACTTTTCTTATCTTGTTCTTTGTCTATTGCTTTTACTTTCTGAGCGGTTCGCAATAGAGAGTCGACGATCCCTTAAAAGAATCATTTGACAATTTTTTAGTTGTGTGCGAATTCTTGCCCACACATGGTCTTTCATCCTCTCTCTCTTACTTCACTAGACTAATATAATTAGTCACTATATAAGCTACTTGAAATTCTTCCAAACTTTAAATGTGGGATATTTCTCACTTAGTTTAGTGAATCATTTTTATTTGCTTATGGTTTAAGATCCTTGTCTTATTCACACATATATTTTATTGAGACCCAATTAATCCTTAATAAAAATAAATCTCCAACACTATCGTCATGTTACCCGAGATGTTGTATATCCCCTTATCCTTCTCTTTTCCAGGATTCTAACCATCTTTATCTCCTCCCCTTCCTCTCACGAACGCCTGTTAGATCTGAAGACACCACCATCGTCGCCTTCCCTAGCTATCGTCCTTCTCGTATGATGGAAGGTTTCCCCTCCACTTCATTAAGATCTCCACGAGAAGATTCATGAAACAATGACTGTTATGCTATGTTAGGTTTTGTGGTAGAGTTATTTATAGAAATAGTATGTGTTATGGTGATGGTGTTACAAGAATGTAAATTGTATGATGTTGTGAGTAATGTGCTATAAATATAGATTTTATAGAGATTTTATAATAGGAGTATGAGAAGTACTCGGATAAAGAGATGTGAATGATCTTGTATAATGAACTTAAATCTGTTTGAGATACGCTTTGACATTTTTACCATGTTAAGTAGAGCACCCACAAGAAATGGGCACACATTAGGGGGTGTAAAAGGACATTGGGATTTCTATGTGTGAAAGTATGGGTTGCGTGGGCGGTGTAAGGCCGTCTCTTTATTAAGGCTAGTGAAGCATTATTTTTGGGCCACATATTATAGATTAAAAATTTGGGACTTATCAAAAGAAGTTGTATATAGCACAAGTGATTAAACATAGATAGTATGATATATTTTTTTCAGTTTGAACAGTCTAACTTTCATTATTTTATTTTAGAATTTTAATAAAGACTTTCATTATTTTTGTGTTTTTTTTTATCACCTTGTTTGGCAATGAACCAAATTTGCGACTGTAGCCCGTGGAAAAAAATTGTATTGCATGGACGTTAATAGTTTTTGCATTGAATAGCTCACATTGTATTTTTTTTTTTTTCTTTTGTCAACCAGGAAGAGTTCGGACCTAGGTTATATTCCCTCCATATATTTTGGCCAGCCTTTGCTAATACCTGATAACCTAACATAAAGCATTTGTCCCTCCAGGAATCGAACTAGGAGCACAACGGGACCAACCCCGACACTTAACCACCAGCCCACTTCATCCGGTGGTATGTAATCTTTGTTGATAACTAAGAATTTATCCATAGATTTTGATAAATAGAACGATTATTTTATTCAAATAAAAAGAAAGATCATTTTCAAAATAAAATTGTGTTGTTAAAACTATAATTTTCTTTAACCTCAATGAAGTTGAAAACAATTGTACTTCAAAAAAAAAAAACAATATTTACTAACTGAATTGGAAAAGGTGAGGCATTTTTTATCGAAAAATGCATAAATTTTTGTGTTTATCTCTACTTTTAATATTATTTTGTTTTAAGTAATATTATTATAAAAACCACATTTAAAAAAAAATGCTTTAGGTCTTTCAATTGTATGGGACATCATTGGGTGGTGCATTTTATTCTCATTTGCATAAGTAGTATCATTTGTGTAAGTTGAGTGAAAGTTTGATTGACTTGGTATAGTACACCCTTATTGAGGGTAGTGAGAAAATTATTCAACTAGTTGAATAAATACAATAAGGGTGTTGAATAAATGAGATGATTATGTGGATTCACATAAGTTGAATTCTTTCAATAAGTTGAAAGAAAAAGTTGGGGCCACCATCACCACGTGGCGCGTTGTGAGTGGCTCTGTTTTTTTTCTTACTGATTCATATGTTTAGTTCTCATTGATTGTCTAGATTTCTTATATTATATCTCATCCAAATTATTTGAACTCAATTATCACAATATAAATAATAAAAAAATTTCACCAAAAACCATCATTTGTTTTTCCTTTATAAATAGAATCAAGATTCATTTCATTTGGACACACAAAAAAACCTCTCTCTACTATAATTTTCTTATCAATCTCCCATAAACTCTTGTTTTTATTTATAAACATCTTTTTTTCCGCAAAATGAATCCCAACAATAATCCATTTAACACCCAAAATCCAACAAATTACCCATTAACTATCCGAATCCTAACAATTTACATCTTCAAAACCCAGTGCTTATTTTATTACATTTAAAAATTCTTATAACTTTTTTTGTTTTTTAGTAATGATTATCTTCATTTCTCTTTTCTTAGTTGTAAATAAATAAATAAATAAATAGAAAATGTATTTATATTTTTAAAATTTTACGTATTATAATAAATAATTTTTGATAATATTTAATCACAAATATAAAAGAACAAAAAATATAATTAGTATATAAATTAAAAATAGTGGGGTAGGGAGTTGAATTTTATTAAACCAACTATGGTGGAGTGTGAAAAAAATGAGAAAGTGTTGAATAAGTAGGTGAAAGAGAGTGGATGATGTAAAGTGTAAAGTAGGGTGTTGAAATTATTTTTATCATTGTACATAGTCTAAGATTATCCAGAATGCTAGATTTATTCAAGGAAAAACCCCGAAAAATACACGAACTGGACCATTTTTGCCAGAAAAATACACGAACTTTTTGCGTTACCATATTAATACACGAACTGAGTAATTTTGTCGATTTCATACATGGCGTCAAAATTAAAATTTTAAAATCCAATTTTGCCCTCATCGTTCTTCCCCAAACCAATTTGTTCTTAAGTTTTGAATAAAACACGGTAATAAATATTTAAAAATGTGAAAAATTTTAAATATAAGGTTTAGAATTAAAACGATAAACCCTAAAATTCTAAACCATAAAAATGGTTTTAAACCCTTAATCCCTTAAAAATATAAGTATTAAAACCTTAAAACTTAAACTCAAATATTTATTAAACACTAAACCCTAAATCCTTAATTATTAAAGCCTAAACGTTACAAATCAGATTGGGTTACCCATTTTAAACCCTAAGTTTTAATTTAGGGTTTTAAAATTTTTTGATATAAGGTTGATAATCTGTAGGGTTGGGTTTTAGTCTTGAATAAGTATTCGGTTTTAAGTTTTTATGGTTTAGATCTTAGGGGTTTAGGGTCTAATATACTTTTTAGTGTTTAGAATTTTAGGGTTTATGGTTTTAATCCTAAACTTTAGATTCTTAACCCTTAAACTGTATAAAATATTATAGGATATTTTAAAATTTATCTAAATTTTCGCATTTTTAAATATTTATTTCTTGGTTTTATTCAAAAGTCAAAACAAATTTATTTGGAAAAGAAAGATGAGCATAAAATTGGATTTTCAAAAACTAATTCTGACGTCGTGTATGAAAAAGATAAACTTTCTGAGTTTGTGTATTAATCTCAAATCGAAATTCACTTCATGTATTAATATAGCAACGCAAAAAGTTCGTGTACTTTTCTGGCAAAAGTGGTCGAGTTTGTGTATTTTTTAGGGGTTTTCTCTTTATTTAACATCCTACTTTTTCAACTTTAACACTCTACATCATCTTCTCTATCTTCCACATACTCATTCAATACCCTCTTACTTTTTATAACCTACAATGGTTTTGTTTAATAAATTTCAACACCCAACCCTACCACTCCACATCATATATTTTCCCTTTTATGTTTTTTTTTGTGATCATATATTAATATTCATCGGTTATAATTATGAGGTATATACCTTTTGTAAATTTCAAAAATATCGAAATAGTAAAAACGAGAAATAATGATAGCTATTTTTTTTCAAAAAATACAAAAACTTAAAATACAATATATTACATTAAATAAACACACAACACAATTAAAAAACTCAAAAATCACACATACAGAATTAAAAATCACTAATGGAAACTAAACTCATAACCAATAAAACTCGTAAATAAAACATTAATAATTAAAAACAGCACATATATAATATTTGTTTTTAAAAACACTCATGAATGCTAAAGTCACAAGCAATATAGCTCTTAAATCACATATAGATAATTAAAACTTCTTTAATCACAGAACATTCCAAATTTTGCCCATATGTGTTTGACTAGATCTGCATACAAATACTCTTGCTCTTACAATTGTATGATTCTTTTACGGAATCTAGGCAAGCACTCCAATATTGTAGATTCTCCTATTTTGATGTATTCATCGACCGCGTCTGGTGCCACACCGTAAGCAAACATTCACATCGATGTGGTACATTTAGCTAGTGGAGATATACCTTCTTTATTAGCTGCATCAACTCTTCAGGGTGAAGTAGTTGTCACTGTTTGATAAGTCCCCAACGAACCAAAAGAAGAAAGCTTCCGCATCCGAAATTGTCGACGAAACATTGCATCGTCATATGTAGGTTGATTGAAAAGTAATCATCAACCAGTGTTTGGTTTGCCACTACATGATCTCTCTTGTAATATCTTTTCTTGCTAAGAGGTGCATAGTCTTACTCTATTTTCTTTCGACATTCCGTAAACCGTTTGACGATATACTTCTCTTCGATTTCAGATTATGTAAGCTTCAATATCAAAAGGAAATTCTGGGATCCATCAATATTTTTTAGTATTAAGGTGAGATTTATGGTGGTAATACATCAATGAAAGAATGAGTGCATATTTATAAAAAATTGAGTGGTTGTAATTGACGGACTCCAAACAGATAATAAATAACTGAAAGTCACGAATTACATTATTAAAGTAAAACAACATTATTAAAGGTGAAAGTGACAAACATATAATTATTAAAGCAGACTTAGTGGTTGGAGGATTGGATTCATTCTGAGTAGTTGAAAGCAATGAAATTCAAACATATAATAAAATATAGTTAGTTAATTGATAAGGTTTGGAAAAAGTCAAAAACATTATTAAAGAAAAAGTATTATTAAAAGAGAAAATGACAAACATATATTATTAAACCAAATCATGACAAGCCAAGAGACTCTTGGTCTGGTGGCCAAAGTCACGGCGTGACTTCTTGGCACCCCGGGTTCGAGACTGGGTTGTATCAAAAATATTTGTGTTGTAATAGTTGACAAAAAAAAAACCCCAGATCATGACAAACATACATTACTAAAGGTGAAAGTGGCAAACACACATTACTAAAAGTTAAACATGACAAACAAGCATTTGTAAGCAGAAAGTGACAAACATACATTATTCAAACAGAACGAGACCAAATACAAACCGACATTAGACAATTATTATTTTCCAAAAAGATCTCCGCCCAACTTCTACAACAATTCTTTGCTCTCCTCACCCAGATGATCCTTATCACTTAGTTTTAGGCATATATTCATCTTCTTAGGCTAAGTATTTTCTTGCATCAATCGGTTTGCCATTGTTTGCCTTTGATTTTCTCATTTTGCATCATTGCTATTTTGTCCAATCGATCCAAATTTTGCTACCTGAGTTGTTAGAATACATTCCATTTTTTGTTGACCACTTCTAACATTTCGCTCTTTCCCTTCTTTTCACCCTTTTTTTTAGGTGCACCCCTCCCCATGGGATCAATCGGTTTGCCACCGTTTGCCTTTGATTTGTCTCATTTTGCATAATTGCTATTTTGTCCAATCAATCCAACTCTTCCTACTTCAGTTGTTGGAATACATTCCATTTTTTGTTGACCACTTCTAAAGCTTCGCCATTTCCCTTCTTTTTACCCTTTTTTTAGTTGCACCCCTCCCCATTGGACGAACACTAAATCCTACAAAGTTTAAGTCACTTGCATCACCCTCACAGGATCTCTTAGATCCACTACTTTCAGATCCAGTATTTTTTCCTACTTTTCATAACGTGGTTGATCATGGACATGGAGACATTCTGACACTAAATTGGAATACTCATTCTTACCACTTGAATACAGTTCATGTGCCTTCGCCAATACATCATTCTTCGCCCAAATAAAATAAGACTAGTTTCAAAATAGTGTATTATGAAATAATTGAGTTATAATAATTTGGATGAAGTAAAAATCTCAAAATTATGAGCAACCAATGAAAAACCAAAAAAATAAAAAATAATGCATGCTCGTGTGGCGTCGGATGATCCAATAGAATTGTGCCACATGTCCGCCACCTTTGTCGATTTAATCTACGTTGCAACCACCTCTTTTCAACAGCCCCATTGTAAGAGACAAATTTATTAAACTGTTGATTTTTTTTTTTGAAGAGCCCCATTGTGGGTAGCCTAAGACTATTCCACAATCATTTTTTTTTTTCAACATCCTAAATTCTCACTTTTTACATTCCACATCATCTTCTCTCTCTTCCACATACTTATTCAACACTCTCTCAATTTTTATACCCTACAATCATTTTATTTAATAAATGTCAACACCTTACCCTACCACTCCACATCATATTTCCCCTTTTTTATGTTTTATTTATAATCATATATTAATAACACAAAATATTTACTGATTATAATTTAGAGGTACAAAAAATTGTTTTACATAATTTTATTATTTTATTAAAAACCTAAAAAACGAGAGATAATGATAGTTATTGAAAAAACAAAATTATAAAAAAAGGTAAAATGCAATACAATACATTAAATAAACACACGATATAATTAAAACAACTCGTAAATCACACATACAAGATTTTTAAAAAATCACTCATGGAGACTAAACTCACAAACAATAAAACTCTTAAATCAGACATAAATAATTAAAAATCTCTTTAACCACGAAACATTCCAAATTTTGCCCATATGTGTTTGACTAGATCTGCTTGCAATTCTCGATGCACGTTTGAATCGCATAACTCAGATCTAACATGCACATGATTTGCAAATGCAGGTAACACCTCAGTCGAGAATGGTTGTGTTGTACTAGATCCGCTTACCTCAGATTGATCATAGTCGGTCAAATTGTGAAGATATGTATCTCGTTCAT
>OVAP01002574.1:4098-19056 GCA_900406295.1 Aurinia saxatilis
TTTTTGTCAACAGAATGTAACATTTATTAAGCTAGGCTCGAACCCAGGCGGTTTAAAACATGTTGGAAATTGTTTTCTCATGGTATGGTGAGCGTATAACTATACACACGGGTACTCACATTAAAGAGACTATTCAATGTTGCTTAAATAAGGTTATGGCAACACCGGATTGGCTCAACCTCATCCCCACTTCTGAGATATGTTTTTTGGAACCAGTGCCATCTATGCCTCTCTTGGCATTTCATCTATTTGGACGAATTGGATTATGTTGTGTGTTCGGTTTGTTAGTTATTCGGTTCAAATTAATGAACCTCACGGATTCATCACTCCATATAAATATCTACGCCAAGTAGATACTTTTTCTCCATACGTGTTTCTTGTATGTTCTGAAATTCCATCTCAAAAGCTTGTTTAATAAACTTACGGGTTTATCAATCAGCAATGACAGACAGGGCGACGCATATCATCTTTGCTGGCAATTCTTTATTTTTCTGTATGCTAACGGTTGGGAAAGCCGCAACCTCACTCACATCTTTGACGCTTACGGAGTGGTGTTTGACTAATGTGTAAACTACTCTAAAAATATTATTAGTAATTTTAAACTTAGTTATTCATCTTGTAATTTTATTATCTAGGAAACAAAATTAAGTGTCAAGCACGATTCATCTAATAATTTTGTTCGGTCTGTTAGTTATTTGGTTCAGATTAGTTGTTCACCTTAGGATTCAACGCTTCACGTAAAGGTCTATGCCAAGCAGATCTTTTGTCTCCGGACGTGTTCTTTTATGTGATATTATTTTAGAATTCAACTTTTTATTTTTCCATTTGTTGGGTAATTTTGGTTTATGTATATATTTACATAATTATTTAATGGTATGAAAAATTTCTTTATGATAAGATAAACTCTTTGTTACTAAAATTACTCTTGCGACAAAAAAACAAAACAAAACAAGCATGAAATATACATAAACAGATTGATGTTCAACAAAGATTATGAATTATGATAGAATGATGATACAAGAAACAACTTGATCACGCACATGCTCTATGATCAAGATTGCAAGTCGGATTTAGACAAGCCCAAGGATTAGTGAATAAACCCTTCATGATTATGAAGAAAATGTAACATGAAAACCTCCATTTCTTCTGCTTGAGAACTCATCACTTCTACGTTTGACTTCCAATCAAGAATTCGAGTGTTCATAAATGTTGTGGCAAATGTAGGATTTCCCCAACGTACATGCAGCAAGGAACTCATAATGATCAATTTTTATCCCCTACCTTTGCAGGATGTTCCACATATGTCCAAGCTGGAAGAATGTAAGCTTGCACACACAAACTTTCCAAAACTAAAAGATATAAAGCTTGTGGATAAACATCATATTTTGGAAATTTAAACAAGTTCCAAGTGTCTTACAATTGAAAAGTTGATGATTCTTTATGTTTATTTTTTTTGTAAGCTAGGTTGGGAAAGCCGCAACCTCACTCACATCCTTCACGCTCATGGAACGATGTATGGCCAATGTGTAAACTACTCTAAAAATCTTATTAGTTGTTTAACACTTAGTTTTTCATCTCATAATTTTATTATTCAGGAATTAATATTAAGTGTCAAACACGACTCATCTAATAATTTTGATCGGTCTGATATATTTTAAAATGATACATTTACAAGAATAATCATTCATAATCTTATACTCATGACTATTATAAATACATCATTTTAAAAACAAATATATACAAATTGAATTCATGAATTCATGAAATATAAAAATATCAAATTTAGCACTCGAATGCCCGCGCGGCAACGCACGGGTTTGCACCCTAGTTGAGATAAAACATGTCTTTTTTATATTCATCTATCTGATATTATATGAAAATAATGTAACATAGAAGTCTAACCATACAAGCAAAACAACACCAAAACTTAATACAAAGACCCTAACAGTAAGGGTGATGTATTACTTAAAAATAAATAAACATGAGCATCAATTAGACATTATAGCATGTTTGACTATGATTATCAACATAATGATATTAATTATGTCTCTAACCATTTCTTTTATAACTTGGTCAAAGATGCGTGTATGTTATTAATGTCTTGATTTGGCTGTTACTGAGTCAACATCATATTGTTCAAACATATCTTGGGAGAAACCCTATGAAAGGAACACTCCCTCACATCTCCATTTAGTGGTTGATAATAGAAAAATTCACAAGCTAAAATTTCCAGCAATCTCTCATCTCTTTTATCTCTCAACAATAAGTCTCGAGAGTATAAATGTAAATTCTTAGTGTGCAGATTCTATAGTCGAGTGTCGCGACTCTAGTCTCACACAGTTTTATCCTGGGATTCAGAATCTTATAAAAATCGTCACACTGCGGGAGATTTTATGAATTAAGGAGAGAGATTAAATCACGACTTTGTGTCATTTTAAATTCGTTTTACAGATGATCGTTTTATTCCTTCTCCTTAATTCCCTTTTCTTAAATCCGATTTTTCAGTTTTTACATAGGGATGTATAACGGAGATTGCTGTGTTTGCTAGTAGAAGCATCCAAGACATATTTTGATTACATTGGTGCTATGGCATCACAGATGTTAAATCTCAAAAGTGGTCGGACAATATTTGATATATCAACTGGTCACTGTGGGGCACTATCAAAATTCCAAGGTCCACTCGGGGTGTATTGATTCATATCGCGCTATTATATGTTCAACATGTCATTAAGGGACGTGTACACTATGAACATATCATATAAGGTCTGGTTGCATTTATATCGAAACATTCGTTTACGTATGAGGGTAGACATTCATTTTCAACGAGGATATAATTCTGTGATCGACGCATCGTCGACAGACCAGGAAGTTGAGTTACCTTTGAGAGATTGATTCGTATCAAGTGGGTCTTTGTGGGTCTACCCTGAAAGAAAAGCCTTGGTTCCCTAGGCACCGGTAAAGTTACAGTGTTACTAGTGAGCATCAGAACGATGGTTGATAAGGTCGGACGGTCCACATGATCTTCTTGAACACATAATAGACCGATATGGATGCATCGAACAACTTCACTCCTCTGGCAATTATGTACAATTACCGGATCAACGAGTTCTAATGGAGTCCCTTTCCTCCAAAGCTTCCAAGCCTAGAATAGTAATTAACCATTTACTTTTAGCCATGTTCATTCTAAGAGAGAGGTAAGTATCAAAAGTGATTGCATCTAAGCGTACATATGAGAGCAAGTCATGTGCGACGTCTATCTGGTAGAAGCTACTATTTTTCTTGCCGCTTATTATCTCAAGTACTGACACCCCGAAAGCATAGACATCTGATTTTACAGAGTATAGGCCTTGCATCGCATATTCGGCAGACATATACCCGTTGAAACCCAATATTAAACTTTAGTTACTGCCATCAAAAGTACAAATCAGGAGTTAAAAGCGAGGACTTACTAGGTCCCAACTATTATGCTTGTGTTCTCTGCAGTTTGGTCCATTCCAAAGATCCGTGCCATTCCAAAATCTGCAATTTTTGCATTCATATTTGCATCTAGGAGAATGTTACTAGCTTTGAGGTCACGGTGTATGATTCTGAGTCTTGGTGAGTCTTGATGAAGATATAAAATCCCTCTAGCAGTTCCTCCAATAATCTTGAAACGTCGAGTCCAGTCCAGTTCACCTTTCTTTGCAGGATCTGTGCACGTTCATATATTGGTTTTAGCTCGAATAATCAAGAAAGGCAAAAAAATTGAAACAAAGCTTTGGATGCAACTGACCAAAGAGGAAGTAATCAAGGCTTTTGTTGGGAACAAACTCGTAGACTAGTATCCTTTCTTCCCGTTCTACACAAAACCCGAGAAGCTTAACCAGATTTCTGTGTTGAAGTTTTGCAACAACTACAACCTCGTTCTTAAACTCGGCTTCACCTTGTCCAGATGTTTTTGACAGTCTCTTCACTGCAACTGCAGTCCCATTCGGAAGCGTACCCTACGTTTTTATAAGAATCATCCGGTTATCTATATGTGTTAGCACAAAATGTCAATGGACTAGAAAAAAATAGTACCTTGAAAACCTCACCAAATCCACCTCGACCAATTTTGTTACTCTCTGAAAAATCATTTGTTGCCGCTTGAATTGTTCTGTAATCGAGCTGCAGTGAATCTGCTAATACCTCTCCTATTGCAAAACGAAAAGTCTTAGTAAGAGAATAAAAGCTACGCATGCATTGACATGTATCTGACTCAATAAAGCCTATTCATTGTTGGAACTCAATTTTCTGCAATTGCAGAAAATTGGCAGTTTTTGACATTTGCACTATTCCGGCGAATTTCCGGCCGTTTTCCGGCCAAATGGCTTACCGGAATGTTCGGGTCGATAGCTCGTTGGAAAGCTGGTAACGAGCACTACAAGATGGTGTACTCACACGTAAAAAAAAAGTTATATTGAATGAGAAATGAATGGTTTAAGTTGGGTGCTTGGGATGGTTCAAAACTCTGAATAAATATCCCACATCGGAAATGAGGGACTTTTTTGAGTTCCTTATATATTTCCCCACCTTAGACAAGGTTCAAAATGGTTAAGAGACACACATGGATGATAGGAGGGTTGGGGGCAATCCCCACACGCGCGCCGAGCCGAACCGAACCGGGCGCGGGTCGTGGGCTTCCTCGCCGAGCCGGCCCATTTCTTTTTGGCCCAACTCTAATAAACTGTTCCGATTTTTTCGGAACAGATCAAACTCTTCAACAACTCCGCAATTCACGAGTGGTTGCTTCAACAGTCTCCGCGAGTCGTGTGCGAGTGGTTGAGTCTTATCCGTGTGAGACTTGCCTATAAAAAGCCGTCTCTCCTCTCTCATTTTATACACAGTTCTGATTTCCTCTCCTCTTTCCTCTCTCTCATAAATTTTCTCTGCAACAAAACGTAAGTCTGTAGTTCGAGAGTGTAGTTTTTCTTTGGTTCGAAAGGTTCATCAGAAGAGTGCTTCTTCCGATGTTCTCCCATGGTTTTATCCTGGGTTCAAAGTTCGCTGTCGCCGTAGCACTACGGAGCGAATCATTTGGATTACGGAAAGAGACCAAGTCTCGACTCCACGATCGTTTTACTACTCGGTTTTTTTTTTTTCCTTTGATCTCTTTCGTAATCAGTACATGTTCTGTTCCGTTCANCGATGTTCTCCCATGGTTTTATCCTGGGTTCAAAGTTCGCTGTCGCCGTAGCACTACGGAGCGAATCATTTGGATTACGGAAAGAGACCAAGTCTCGACTCCACGATCGTTTTACTACTCGGTTTTTTTTTTTTCCTTTGATCTCTTTCGTAATCAGTACATGTTCTGTTCCGTTCACTTGTTATCTTTTCTCAAACGTTTTACAGGATCTACATTCAAACTGCCAATGTGAAACTATCCACATAATCTGGAGACATACATGTAAATTGTTATTCTCATCATTTCACTACTTTGGGTGAAAAGACAACCATTCCGAAACTAATAGCTGAACAGTTCCGGTAGGAGTATATATAACCAGATAAAATTTATTTATGTTTTTTGTTGATCATTTCATGGATTAATATAAGGTTAACTTCAGTTAAAAGAATCCCAATATATGAAAGAGAGCATTGTTTCTTACTTATCGGGACAAAAAAATAAAATGAAACAATGTAACCTCGACGAATGTTTTGTTCATTGTGGGTGCTTGATATTCTCTAAATTAAATATCATATATTACAAAAAATTATGTCTTCAACGAGGAACTACATGTGTAATTAAGGAATTATCAACAGAGCAGAGAACGGGCGTGTCCATAGATGGACCTGCTTTTCCTAATTGTTCATCTCTATTCCGCAAGAAAAATCCAGGTGGTCGAGGCATGGGGAGAACGATCGAGCTAGTAGTAAGCATCTGCACGATTGCTGACATTGTTGGACGGTCTTCAGCTTCTTCTTGAACACATAGTAAAGCGATATGAATGCATCTGCTAATTTCACTTGTTTGATAATTCTCTCCAAAGGATGGATCTACGATCTCTAATGGTGACCCACTGCTCCATAGTCTCCAAGTCTATATCGAAAATTAACTTAATGAAACTTTGGTCCCTGTTAAATGAAGCTAAGAATGGGAGAGTTTACCAAGTTCAATGTTAAAGGTGTATACTCACATATGTAACCAAGTTGTTGTCATCACTTCCGTCCATTTGATGGAGACTGCCATTCCGTTTTCCGCTTATAATTTCAAGAACTAAAATCCCGAAACTATAGACATCTGATTTCATGGAGAATTGCCCATACATGGCATACTCTGGAGACATGTAACCACTGAGACAGTATTTAAATGTTTGAGTTAGTAGAGTTAAATACTTATATTACACCTCTATGGAAACTGAATACAAACGGGTAAAACACTTACTAGGTTCCGACTACTCTTCTTGTCTTGGCTTCTGTTTGATCTATTCCAAAAATTCTCGCCATTCCAAAATCTGCAACTTTTGGATTCATATCAGCGTCCAAGAGGATATTACCTGCTTTGAGATCACGATGTATGATTGTGAGCCGTGAGTCTTGGTGAAGATATAGAATCCCTCGAGCAATTCCTCCAATAATCTTGTATCGTCTTGTCCAGTCCAATTGGTTCCGCATCATAGAATCTGCACATGCATATTTACAGTTATAAACAATGATGGCATGAAATTAAAGAGAAATGAGGAAATGGGTAAAACAAAAAGTTTTGTATTTTGGAAAGTAACCGAATATATCTTATATCGTGATTCGTAGCTAAGGATTGAGTTTGACTGACCAAAAAGGAAGTAATCGAGGCTTTTGTTGGCTACATACTCGTAGACAAGTATTTTCTCGTCTCGTTCCATACAAAATCCGAGAAGCTTGACCAAATTTTTGTGTTGAAGCTTTGCAACGACAACAACTTCGTTTATGAACTCTTGTTCGCCTTGTCCTGATGTAGTTGATAGCCTCTTAACCGCAACTTGTACTCCACTGGGAAATGTACCCTACAAGAATTTTTGTTTTTTTGTTTTTCAAATAAATATTGGCTCCAAGATCAATTATGAAATAAGGACTCCAGTTCAGTTGACATATTATCTGTTACAAATTAAGGAAAGACAGGGACAAGAATTTGGTAAAGGACCAGAACTTGGTAATTCTGAAGTTTTTACGATAGGTAAATTTATGGGTGTGCATGTACTGTAATGTTAGAAAGATTATCCACTGTTACATGTGTTTTGATTTAAGAAAGGGGGAACACAGAGTATTATGGTGGGGGTCGGAGGTGATTTACATGATTTGTATTGTGGTGAAACAAATTAGAGTATTGTATTCTTCCACCAAAACAAATCATGTAAATCTGTCTAATCACAGTGTAGAGCACTTTCATATTTCAAAATTCTACAGTTACCTCTAAATTACAGTTTAATTTAGTATTTGTTGATAAAACATCTATGAAGGCAACATTATGCAATAGGTGGGTTTATATACCTTGTAGACTTGGCCGAATCCCCCTTGACCGAGTTTGTTTGTAGACGAAAACTTATCAGTTGCTGCCTCAATCGCTTTAAAATCAAACTGAAGTGAGCCAGCCGCGGTGATATCATCTCTATCTGCAAAATCAGTTCAGACAACTAATTACACAGCAGAATATTCTACCTGAAAAACAGAGGAGACATAATATAGTTTATCATTGGTGTCTCAACCTGTAGAAAGTGGTTCCCTCTTATAAATCATTCTCATTCTCTTAGCCCGGAGTTTATAAACAACTATGGAAAGAAGAAATAGCGCAGCGATTGGAATAACAACAGCAATGATTATGACAGTAGAGTTTCTACCGTTTCCTGTATTGACATAAATAGTTTGTATCAGATCGGCCCTTGTTTTATCATGTAAACAAAGTAAAAGTGAATGTTCAAACCAGGTCGTGGTGTTGTAGTTTCGTTGTAAAACTGGAAAATCTCGTATCTTGAACTACAACTCGGCATAAGAAGTCTTCCCCCAATATAGTCGGTGGGTAATTGTTTGATGGCTGTTTGCAGACAAGCTAAACAGTCTTGTGTTATCAGATCTGGAAGGCAATGATTTAGTCCATAAAGGGTTAAAGCCGATGTGAATCTCGACTTGTTAACCGCAAACCGTGTTTGACTATTAGCAGCCTCGGTAGCACCCTTATTCATCAGAGAAAACACTGAATCACGGAACCTAGCTGATAGGTCGTGAGAAACATTTGTAGTATTATACAAGAGTATTCCATTAGTCCCATTTCGGAATGAATTATCCATGAAAATATTTTGGTCATCATATCGAAGCATACACTCTTCATACCATATCAAGCCCGCTTTTAGTTCTGGACATCGATTCAGAGTATCTTTGGCGGCAACAGCGACGCAGTCGCGGCAAACCTCCGGCGAGATATCTCCACGGCATAGCAAGTACCCGTATACCACGTCAGGGCTCTGACCTGCGGCTGTCCTGTAGAATCTGTCGGAGTAAAAGGGATGGTTGGAAGAAAGAGTAGACAAAAGTCTCTCAAGATTAGAGGAGTATGTGCTGTTTCTGGTGTAAGATGTTGAGTTAAAACAAACGTGGCTCAAATAAGAAGGCCGGTTTTGGTTCTGTGCAGAAGATCTTAAGCTAGCAAGGAAGACGAAAAGAATTAGAGAACCAAAAGAAGCAGAACAAGACATTATCTTCTTGTTCTTCTTTCCTTAATTTTTGTGTTCTGTTTGTTTAGGGTTGAGTTGTAAACAATAATTTCTGTAATAGAATACAAATTTTTGCACGTCAACATCATCTTGACCAGTAACGTCAACTAAAGTTTCACAATAACGAAGAACATTCAAACCGGCTCCACAACCACAAATCGATTTGTATACTAACCACATTTTTTCTTTTTCTAATACAACGTAACGGTCAATTATTAGTCTTCGTCAAATATCTAGGTAAATGTTCTTGCCTACACTCGTAGAACACCTCCTGATTAATGGAGTTGTTTAGATAAAAAAAAAACAAAAATAAAAAAAAATAAAAAAATTATTCAAGCAATACTATTAAAATTGATTAGCTAAACAATTTTAATAATTTTAAGTAACTCAAGTAATAATTTAATATTATATAAATTAATTAAAATTATTAAGCAACCTTAAGAATTGCTAATGGATGGGAAAAATTACTTTTTTCCCCCTTTTTTATGGGAAAAGTATCATCCAACGCTACAAGTCATGTGTATATTATATATATACACATACGCAGCACGTAGCTTCGTTCTAGATTCCTTAGGCACCCTATACATGTTTGTGGTCTTAAGCTCCAATTTTATCTTTTTAATAGTTTCTAAAAATCTTCACGCTTTCGTTGTGGTTCCTCTTGCTGATTCAACATGTTTACTTCTTCAAATTTTTAAAATAGTTTTAAATTTCTATACGAAAGTAAATACATAAGTTATTTGAGCAAATTTAAAGCGAATTTTACTATATTATGTAAAAATTATGTTTTATCAAATTAAGCAAGTCTATTGTTGTCATTTATAATTCTATTTTTTTTTCATTTGATTAATTTTTTTAAATCTCATTATATGATAATGTTATCCAACTTCACAATGTCTTATTTTAAACATTGTTTTGTATTCCAACAATAAGAAAATGAAGAATTTATTGATGAATTAGTTTTTTGCAATAATTTTTGTAAAAAACAAATGCATAAGATTTAATAGCCAACTTAAATATTGGTAGAGTCACTTAATACTAGCCCATGGACTTCACCCTCATCCGACAGTTGGTAACTTAATCTAGGAGGCTCGGAAAACTTATTTACTAACCATGCAATCACCATGATATCTTTTTCCGTGTTTTATCCTAAATTTTAACAGTCCTTCCCGCTTACTTTGAGCTCTAGGTTTCGCGCTCTAACTTGAGTCACAAGAAAACACCTGCACAAACTAAAGAAAAGAGAGGGGGTAACTAATGAATGAATTACTCAATAAGGGGCGACATGTCACAAAAAAAAAAAAACACAACACTACAAGAATTACAATAAGACGGGGAAAAAAGCACAAACATCTCTGAACTGCAGTTGTAAACTTTCCTCAAGTCCTTATAAGGTTATCAACATCATACATTTCCGTTGTACAAGAAATTTGCAATAATCCATCGTTCTTTTCACTTTGAACTGTAGTCATATACTTGTATTTCTCTGAACACTCCATCCAAATGTCACCAATTTCCCTAACCATGGATTTTGACCTTTCAAATCTTAGACATTCTTTTGTCAAGAACGACCTAACGAAAAAATAGAGCCTTGCGATTGTGATTTACCTGTTTTAATTTTATTTTCCTCGACGCTTAAACAAAACCCTTTTCCTTAGCGAGGTCCTCACGATCTATTTCTTTTGCACAGACGGATGTCCTTTACGATTAATATGGAAGCATCATTTCACTACCATAAAAAACTCATTTTCATCTCCGTCTATTTTTTTTTTCCTGAATGAATGAATGTTAAAGTATATTGAAATAAATAAAAAAACTGTTTTACATCAATTGTGTCCTTTTAGATTAGCAAGTTCAAAATCATACGAATCGCTTTTAACGGGAACTAAAAATAAAAACAACACAAGAAAGAAACTATGAGCCTGAGGGCAGCCATGTGGAGAACCAACATTGTAGTCCTTCTTCGAGTCTAGTGTCTCCTTGACGTCGGATAGTTCTGAAAATACTGCGCATCATGTGATCAATAGCCTTGATGAGAATGTACGGTGGAGTAGGAAGCTTGCTGTAACACCCGGCCTCTCTGAACACGGTAGAGATCAGGTGTTAAGAACAATTCCTAAACACAAAGTCTAGTTTAAATTCACAACAGTTGTCATCGAAACCTTGGAGCTCTTTTGCAAAACAAACACCAGCTTTTACATATTGAACTCAAGTCTTCAATACCTGAAACAAGGGGAAGAGGAGGGGTAAGTAACACAAGGTTACTCAGTGAGGGCGAGCAGAGCTCACCAATCCACTTGCACAACAGTTACAAGTTTGCCAGTTAACACACAAACAAGACTCACAAATAATAAGCAGTCAGATGTCAGAATATCAGTTTTAAGGAACCTATCAGACTCCGAATCCCCAATCCGGATCAACCTAGCAGTCTCGGGAGTTCCATTATCCCAATCAATTTTACAGTCCTCAGGGTACGAATCTGGGTCAAACTACAGTCTCGGGATCTGACCCCTGATCAAATCTACAGCCCATGGATACCAGATCCAAGACAACAGCATAATTAACAGTTCAAACAATAGTTCAGTTCAGTCAGCGGTTACTAACAGATTCTATTAGTTTAACAGACAGACACGCAGCTTGCAAACAACATAGCCAAGCATCACACATACCAAACATCAACACAAACAAACAAAAGCCTTGCTAGTTCTTAACTCGCAGCACAATCAACATATTGAACTAGGAATGAGACAAAACGGGTCCTCACCTGAAAAACTGGTTCGGATACAAAAGACAGTCTGAGGATGAATGCCCATACCTCTCTGCATAGACACGGATCGCCATGAATCTTGTTGTAATGCAAAGAGGACGTTTGGACCTTCAATTGGATAGGTTATGCACCGTCTGAATCCGTCTAGAACTCTAGATATGACTCTTACAAGTTGGCTGTTCGGATTGAAAGTGGTTGTTGCGGACAGACTGGACCTCCTGGATAAGAATGGTCATAACTCTTTGGATATAACTCCGATTGAGGCGATCTCATGCTTCATAGAAAGCTGAGACACAGATCTTCACAACCATGGGTGGCTCGTCACACAGTTCCATGTTGTTCTCCGTGTAGAAGCCTTGAAAGGGACGGTACAAGAAGGGAGAAAGAAGGGAGGAAGGAGGCTTGTGGAGGGGGAGAGATCTGAGGAGATCTTTGCTGGAGGAGAGAAATCTTGAGTAGTCAGAGTGAGGAGAAGAGAATGAAGACTGCAGAGAGCGTAAAACAAAACTAGGGCTCCTCTCTTTCCTTCTCATTTAGAACAGTTGTGCTGATTTTGCAACAAAGGACACGAGTCTTCAACTTTTACACTTTGACCCTAATAGAACTTGAATAACAAAAACTGTCCCGGTTTAAGAGAACCGGGGTGTTACAACTCTTCCCTGCTTAACTGGAATTCGTCCCGAATTCAACATAGAGTTCTTATAAAAGTCCTCAATTTCAGTCACACGGAATGGAGAAGTTATGAGCAAAATTTATGCTAAAGAATAAGGCCAAGTTCCGCACAGACGCAACAGAACTATCAGAAGGTCAGCAAATCACGAACTCAGATAACTAGCACAAAGCAATCAAAACACGAAAACCTAAACTAGGCTAGTGGCCCTACTCCGGAACATGGGAAGTCGATCCTCAGCCGCTTGCTTCGCCTGTTGACTCCAAACTTTCCGGTGGTCGAAAAAGAAAACTAATGAGCTGTTTCTCTTGTACCGTCAGAGTTCAGAACTGAAACAGAAGACAAACTACTAAAAAGACATGAATTAACAAATGCTAGCTCGTGTCTTTGAAAATCCGAATAAAAGGTCAGTGCACTTAACAAAAACTTTTTGAAAACAATTTTTTAAAACGACGAAGAGCTGACCCTCTAGGTCAGAGCCGGAGGGTCTTAACCTAGGCTCTGATACTAACTGTAACACCCGACCTCTCTGAACACGGTAGAGGCCAGGTGTTAAGAACAATTTCTAAACACAAAGTCTAGTTCAAGTTCACAACAGTTGTCATCGAAGCCTTGGAGCTCTTTTGCAAAACAAACACCAGCTTTTACATATTGAACTCAAGTCTCCAATACCTGAAACAAGGGGAAGAGGAGGGGTAAGTAACAAAAGGTTACTCAGTGAAGGCGAGTAGAGCTCACCAAATCCACTTGCACAACAATTACAAGTTTGCCAGTTAACACAGACAAGACTCACAAACAATAAGCAGTCAGATGTCAGAATATCAGTTTTAAGGAACCTATCAGACTCCGAATCCCCAATCCGGATCAATCTAGCAGTCTCGGGAGTTCCATTATCCCAATCAATTTTTACAGTCTCCAGGGTACGGATCTGGGTCAAACTACAGTCTCGGTATCCGACCCCCGATCAAATCTACAGCCCCCTGGATACCAGATCCAAGTCAACAACACAATTAAAAGTTCAGACAATTGTTCAGTTCAGTCAGCTGTTACTAACATATTCTATTAGTTTAACATACAGAAATGCAGTTTGCAAACAACATAGCCAAGCATCACACATACCAAACATCAACACAAACATACAAAAGCCTTGCTAGTTCTTAACTCGCAGCACAAGCAACATATTGAACTAGGAATGAGACACAACGGGTCCTCACCTGAAAAACTGGTTCGGACAGAAATGATAGTCTGAGGATGAATGCCCATACCTCTCTGCATAGACCTCTGATCGCCATGAATCTTGTTTTCATGGAAAGAGGACGTCCGGAACTTCAATTGGATAGGTTATGCACCGTCTGAATCCTTCTAGAACTCCAGATATGACTCTTACAAGTTGGCTGTTCGGACTGAAAGTGGTTGTTGCGGACAGACTGGACCTCCTGGAGAAGAATGGTCATAACTCTCTGGATATAACTCCGATTGAGGCGATCTCATGCTTCATAGAAAGCTGAGACACAGATCTTCACAAATATGAGTTGCTCGTCACACAGTTCCGTGTTGTTCTCCGTGTAGAAGCCTTGAAAGTGACGGTACAGGAAGGGAGGAAGGAGGCTTGTGGAGAGAGAGAGAGATTTAAGGAGATCTTTGCTGGAGGAGAGGAATCTTGAGCAGTCAGAGAGAGAAGAAGAGAATGAAGACGGCAGAGAGCGTAAAAGAAAACTAGGGCTCCTCTCTTNGGCAGAGAGCGTAAAAGAAAACTAGGGCTCCTCTCTTTCCTTCTCATTTAGAACAGTTGTGCTGATTTTGCAACAAAGAACACGAGTCTTCAGCTTTTACACTTTGACCCCAATAGAACTTGAATAACAAAAACAGTCCCGGTTTAAGAGAACTGGGGTGTTACACTTGCCATGCCGCCTGTCATTTCTCTCTCTCCATATCGTGTACAATACCACCTGGAATGCATACCTGAACATAAACTGAGGTACTAACTCATGGCTCTATGTTGTTAGGTGATTGACAATGCAAGACCAGTGAGTAGTATAATTAGCAACCATCAACTGGGATGCAATATTCTTCCAAACCGTCGAGTAGAACGAGCATTAGAAGAATATGTGATCACGAGTTTCAAACACATGTTGGAAAAGCCCAAAAGGGGAGCCCGCAGCCTGTCCCCAACTCAATAACCTGTCACTCGTGTGTAATCTATCCCATATCGCAACCCATGCTTGAAAAGCATGCTTAGGAATGTGGTGTTTAAGCCAAATCCTTGTCCCCATGTGACTTCCGTTTTGCGCAGCCGGATATGATCCCATGTTTGAGAGGTTTTGAAACGATGTTTGAATGCATCACCCTTGCCTTGACAAAGTGTCACATCTCTAGCCGTTTCTCGCCTGTCCCCAGCTCCATCAAGAGCCTCTTCAATTTGAGTGAGAAGTGGTGTACGATGACGTCTCCTCCATAGTGTAAGAAATGTATCTTCGACACTTGCCAGGTATGGTAACCCAAGATCGATGTATCCCCTTGCCCCTGTTATCCTGTATATACTCCCAAGAAGAGATCAAGGATCATGCCAAAAGGAAGTGTCCTTTCCATTTCCGAGACATATTTTGACAAATGGCCAGGCCAACTCGCGCGTATTTAGTAGCTTCCTCCACATCCATGAGCCGTTGTCGGCTTGTGATTTTGCATTTATGGAGCATATTAAGGAGTTTCGAATGAGGTACACTTTGATCCAGTTGACCCATAGTGATTCAACATCTTATAAAACACGTCATACACTACAAGAAAACACGCCATTTGCGAGGAAATTTTGCGACGACGGGATT
>OVAP01002576.1:0-19049 GCA_900406295.1 Aurinia saxatilis
CGACAGTTGTAGTTTTAAGGTCTTAATCAGTACCAAAAACCTACTTATTAATTCTCCATTTCGTGTAATTTCACTTAAATGTGTCTGGTTTGAATGAGAGACTGATCGGAATACTTCGGATCAAAGGAATGACTTCAGGGACCATTATCGCATTTAGAAGATCCAGTTTCTAAGTATGAGTAATGGGATCGACTAAATAATTGACCATAAGGTTGGGATAATAGTTTATCCCTTTGCAAACTGCTGGTCGAGGTGTGGGCTTAGGTATCCAAGGGTAATTCCAAACAGAAACCGAATTACCCGACCCAATTCGAAGAATTGATCCAGCTTTAACCAATGTGCGGGCCGAGATTATACTACGCCAGCCATACGAAGGATTTGAGACCTTTATCGGATCCAATGGATGTGAATTCTGATAATACCGTCCTTTAAAGACCCTTGCAAAGAGAGATGTAGGGTGGTTAATTAGCCTCCACAACTGCTTGGCCAATAAAGTCGTATTGAAATCTTCAATGTAGTGAAAACCTAGTCCACCGTCGGCCTTATCCTTACATATATTATCCCAAGAGAGCCAGTGAACCCCCCGATGTCCATTTGATTCCCACCAGAATTTAGCAATGACATTATTGAGATTAGTAGTTATGGTCTTTGGGAGACGAAAACATGACATTGTATAAGTGGGAACTGCCGTAGTGAGATTTTATCAAAACTTCTTTTCCACCTTTGGATAGGAGTCTGGATAACCAACCATTAACCCTACTTTGAACATTTTCTATGACAAAAGCAAGGAATTTTATCTTCGGACCTCCTAGACTCTCCGGCAAGCCTATGTACGTCCCCATGCCTCCTAAATTTGATATGCCCAAAAGCATTTGCGTAGCTTCTCGCGTCGCGGGATCAACCTTGTGGCCAAATTGGACCGAAGATTTATCAAGGTTTATTTGTTGTCCGCAACTCTTTCATAATCTTTTAGGACACCGAGGATAACCGAACATTCCTCAGTAGAAGTCTGGCAGAAGAAAAGACTATCATCGGCAAAGAGGAGGTGCGAAACGGGGGGCTTGCTCGAGCTACATTATGACCGGTAAGCCTCTTCTCCCGCTCAAGTTTCCGTACATTTGCTACCAGAGCTTCGGTACATAATATGAATAAAAAGGGTGATAATGGGTCCCCTTGCCGCAGTCCCCGACGGGGAGCGATATGTCCATTTGGCTGGCCATTAATGAGCACATGATAGGTGACAGACGTAATGCACCCCATTATCCATTGAACCTAAAGTCGGGCAAATCCCATTTTGAGTAGGAGTTGCTCGATAAATGTCCATTCCACTCTATCGAAGGCCTTGCTCATATCTGTTTTTATGGGCATAAATTTTTGTTTACATAAATTATTGGTGCGCAAGGCATGAAACATCTCCTGAGCAAGTAAAATATTATCCGAGATTAGGCGACTAGAAACAAAAGAAACTGAGTTTCAGAAATTAATTTCGGGAGAATTAATTTCAGACGCTCAGTGAGTAATTTGGAGATAATTTTATACCCCACATTACAAAGACTAATCGGCCTGAACTCCGAAATCCACGTCGGTCTCTCCATTTTAGGGATAAGACAAATATTAGTCATGTCCAAGCGCTGGTCCAGTTGTCCCGTCTGCATAAAGTCATTCACCAAATTGATAATATCCAACTTGACTGTGGACCATGAAGTTTGGTAAAATAATGCGGCCATATCATCCGGGCCGGGAGCCTTCTCAGGGTGCATCATAAAGAGAGCGTTACGAATTTCTTCCTTTGTGGCTCTGGCCGTCAGAAATTCATTCATATCCCCTGTTATCATGGATGAGACCTCACTTAGAAAGCTGTCGAGACTCACTGGTGCAGTTGCCATATATATATCATTAAAGTAATCAATTGCGACCATCTCAATATCCTTCTCCGAAGTTACCCAGGAGCCAGAGGGATTAGTGAGTCCAATAATACGATTACGAGCCCGACGTTGTTTGGTCTGGGAATGAAATAACTCGTATTTTTATCTCCCTCTTTTAACCATAAATTCCGACTTTTTTGTTTCCAATATAACTCTTCCACTTTATAAGCGTCAGTCAGTTGCCATTTGGCTTCCACAAGATCCTCGTGGGATCTTGTATCATCGTTCTCAATTGTTTCAACCAGTAATTGTAGTTCACCGGTTCGCTGCCTATCTTTTTCGACCGGATATTTCCTCAACTTTGAGATTTCTCTTCGACAGTTTATAATCTTATCCATAAAAGTAGAAGGTTCGGAAACCATTCCAGCCATCAGCGATGATATCCGTAAGTTCGGGCTGTCGGGTCCATCTATTGTCAAATCTTAATTGCTTACGACCTCGAGGGATCTTGTCGTCAAGTGTAGCAAGAATTGGCCGGTGATCCGATCCAATCATTGCAAGGTAATCAGCAAAGGAGAATGAAAAACGAGCATGCCAGTCATTGTTAGCTAAAGCCCGATCTAGGCGGCATCGAATAACCGTCTTATGTCTTCGACCCCGCCAGGACCATTGATTACCCAAACAAGGAAATTCCAGCAGACCACATGTATCAATCATGAGATTAAAAGGGGTAAAGGAAGAAGCTGGTCTTAAGGCACCACCTTGTTTTTCATGATTACCAGTTAATTCATTGAGGTCCCCGATTAGAAACCAAGGTGAGTTACGCGAGACACTAAAACGTGTTAACCTTTCCCAGACTTGATCCCTGAATTTTGCAATAGGGTCACCATAAACAAAGGATAAATAAATAAGTTGGTCTTTGATCAATGCTTGGATATCAATAATTTTATTGTTAGAAAATAGTAATTTGACATCATACTCTTTATTGTAAAATAAAGCAAGACCACCACTACAACCATACGGATCAACCGTGAACAAATAATCAAATCCAAAATGCAATTGAAATTTTTCTAAAAAATTAAAATCATTTTTTGTTTCAGAGAGAAACAAAAAATCCGGTTTATATCTTCTCCATAATTCCCGAAGATAGCTTATTGTAAATCGGTTGCCTAACCCTTGACAGTTCCAACTCAAAACCCGCATAAATCAACTTTGTGTTTTAGGTGGGACTGTATTGTCGGACCAGGCCCTGCCTTAGTGGATCCCGAACCAATGGAAATACTTTCACCGATCTTCACTCCAGGCTTGACACCATGACCTTTGCGAGGTGAGGTGATGGCCTGCATAATGACTTTTTTTTAACTAGTACCTGGAAGAACAAAACCTGCTTTTACCGACTTTTTCCGTGTCACCCCTTTACCTTTATCTACACCCATATGCATCGGAAGAGCTGATAGTTCTGGGACAGTAACACCAGACACATCAGACTCAGAAAGAGTAGCTGCATCAATAACATAATCCATGTCGTCAACAGTGAAATTCATATGAGTATTAGCGCCCAAAACCATTTCAGAATCTTCAGGAATAGCTGGGAGAGACCCATTCGTCAAGAACTCTTCAAAAGCATTACCAATAGTATATGTAAGTACAACTGGAGTAGCCATAGTTTGCTAATCTGTAACTAATACCAGTTGTTGATGCGGTGCAATGTTCGGTGATGCCTTAGTTACATCAACGTCCGCTGCCTCCTCATGAGGTGAAGGAACGAACTCTCCAGGCTTAGGAGCTGTGATCGTAGCATCACATTTATGTTTCCTTAAGTACTCAATCAAATCCCGCTCCTCCATTGTAAGAGAAACAAACGAGTGATTGTCAGAGCCGGTCCCTGACTGTTGATGAGAGTCAGGTTTAGGCCTGTACCAATATTGCCCATCAGATTTCCCATTAAAGCCCTGATGCCAATGACTAGAACGAGAGGAGTCTCCAGATGTATGATCTCGTTTCCCTTTCTTATCCCTCCCATGCCTAGTGCACCCTCGACCATGTTAATCGCCATGGTGACCGAGTTGCTTGCCCACACTGTCCTTCTCAGCCCCCTCGGTAAAGACCTCGGATTGACATGAGAATTCGAGAGCCCTCTTGGCTCGAGGGCCATGTGATTATGAGCCACTGGATTGGAGGACAGCACCTTTGTAACTCTGTGTTACTTGACCTGTAAAAACCGCAGGAGCTGTAACCGTGGAAACCGTGAGACCGCAGGGACCACAAAAGTCATAGGAATCGCAGGAGCGGTTGAGACATTTGGCACCTCAGAGACTGCAGGGCCTTCAGACTTAAACCTTGCTTTTGTCAGCCAGAAATACACATCATGTCGAAGACTGTAACACAGTGTGCAATAATCAACGAGCAGTTCATATTCAAAAAACAAGTCTCGCTCTATCCCAAGACGCAAGACTATAGTAGATCCAAAGTGCAATGGTTTGAAACCATCTAATGTAACCCGAATACGGCCACCATCAAGATCCAAAGAACGATATGTACCAAGAGCATCAGCAATCCCAATGAAGGTCTGGTCTGCCCAAAAATGCAGGGGAACACCTTTAACCTTGATCCAGAAAGTGATGGCAGAAGGATAATTTATATCCAGATTAGGTTCCCAACGAACAAGGGAGATCATCCATTTGTCAAAATGAAAAGGCTCCATCTTCAATATCTCCTGGATGTCATCCTCTTCATCAAAGTCGAATTGGAAAATACCCCTGCCAAGATCAGCACCAACCACCCTATGTTCCACCTTCCAGATGCGAGGCAGCATGTGCAGGAGATTAAACATTCCCTGAGCTTATGGATTCATACAACGCCCTATCAAAGTTGTTGAATAACCTGTGATGAGGGCAGAGTTATCGAAGGCTAGAATGGTGATCCTGAATTTCCCATTTAGTAGTGAACTTTGAGACATCATTGCCACCAAAAGAGTAGACCAGAAAATAACAAGAAGCCAAATGAAAGCGAGAGGGATGAGATATGGTGAACCCAAGAACAACCGGAAACTAAATAACAGTACAAGCATAATCTGAGGCAAAGAAGATGGCGTAACAAAGACTTGCCATATGTGAATAAGCGTAAAAATTGGCAATGATATATAAAAAATATCAGCCAAATCTACTTTCCATAACTTGTACAAGTAGAATCTCCCATCCAAGAGTGATATATGATCTCCGATCTTGTCCCTTTTTCCCCAGGAGAAACTGTGCAAAAGACCCTCCTCATACACAAACCAGAGATGGAATAAACCTGGTCTGCCAATAGAGTCTATAAACTCGGGTATCTCATTTAGCGTGCTGAAGTAAAAACATTGTGACATTGTGGAAACACCGTCGAAGAAGAGCCAATGAATCACACCAGAGAGATAAAATAAACACATGAAGATCTTGAGGGAGACCGCCATAACCATTAAAAACGGCACCAGAGCTCTGTCACAGACTTGTTTCAACAAGCCCAAGAGGGTAAAGATCCTTCCCACCAAACCATACCTAACCCTTTCGTAGTACCCCCAGTCCTTGTATTGAAGCGAGAGGCCGAAGTATCCACATGAAAATCTCGAACAGGAGCCAGCAAAACCAATAAGACTCATCAAAAGCATTATTCCTCATGAAAAGCTCTAGCAAGAGCCAACAAAACCAGCGACCCTCAAAACCAAAGATTGGTCGATTCAATATCCAAGACTCGAAATCATAGTTCTCGAGAGAGAGACCAATTAGCACAGGAAGCCAGACCGCAGTTGAAGCCTCGATCAAGGAACCGTACAAAAGGGATAAAGAGATGCAATCAAACGTATCTAGATCCACACAATCCTTGATTTGAACAAAACCAGAGAACACCAATCGGTAAAAGATGGAGATCCTGAACCCGGAGGTCCATCGAATCTCATTTATTCCTTGTGCCCATTCGGAACCAAAGGCCCTCGAACCCGTCAAAGACAAGAGGCGATCCAAAGAAACCGGCAAACCTGTCAAAATAAATAACAATCCAACCAGACCACAATATAACCCTAGATCAATCGATCCTTATCGATCAACCAAGAACACCGGAAATTATCCACCGTCGAGAAAGTAACAGAAGTCATGGGGACCCATCACCGAAAATCGCCTTGAGTAGAGAGAAAATAATTATATTTAAAATTGTGTTTTTTTATATTTGTATAAAACCATATAGAGAGTTTCAGTATTTAATATATATAAATTTATTAAATATATAAATGAAGGAAAGGCAAACAAATTATCAAGAGCCAAAGGCCTTAGATATAATTTTCTTAGACAACAAAACTAAATGGCTTCGATCGAAGTCTTGGCGTTGGATAGACAAATCTATCTCATTATTAGAACGAAAAAAACATAAAAAATTATTAATTATTTTGGAATGTGCTTCTCTCTCATTTCTTCATGCCAGTCTTTTCCTTAATGGTCTCACCCGCACCTTGTGCCCTCTCCTTCATTTGCTGTCCAGTCTTTTTTTCCCCCAATTCATGAAATAATATAAAATGTTTAGAATTCTATCATAATTATTTCAACAAAATAGTTCTAAAATGGACCTACCTCTGTGATAGAATCCTTGGCAGATTGGGCAGCATTAGAGGCCTTGTCCATCAGGTTGCTTGCCTTCTCCTACAACATTTTTAGTTACATCTAATCAGATATTAATCTTAACAATTAACTCAAAATATGAAAGTTAGTATAAACAAAACCTGGGCTTGGCCTTTAGTTTGGCCAGCGTTGAAGCTCTGACTATTGCTAGACATTTTCTTATATTCTCTTGAGGAAAACAAACTTATAAATTTGAATTTTCTTGCTTTTGAAACTGACTTGCGATAAAGAGCATTGATCGAAGATGTTTATATACTTGTTGGGACCTCTCTAGTTACCACCACGTGGGATCCTGTGGTTGGGTGCCTACGTACCCTGTGACATGTGGCCTTCGTGTATCAGCACGGTCCGGTCGGATCGGAAGACCATGAGACAAGCAAATCCGTTATAGACTTGTTCCAATGTAAATTTGTCCTTTTTAACCATTTTCTTTTTTATTACTCTTAACTACAAAATATGTACTAAGATATATCCTTTCCATTTCAGAGAGAAGGTTCGGTCCTAGATTAAAGTCCAGGGAATGAATGGTTAAGACATCACATAAATATAATTTATTAATGGTATCAATTTTACAAAAAGTTACTTGTAATTTATTGGTTAAGTGTAGACATTTCGGCTTCCAAACCCGACAATATCATTTTAGATTATTCTTAACTAAAAATATGTGCTAAGATGTATTCCCTTCATTTCATGAAAAATGTCATTGAAGATATTTTATTATTTTGTAAAGAATGTCGCTTTATTTTTCATGTAACTTTTGAATTTAATTTCTTGATTTATTCTTTATCCAACGTTTGATTTTTTCATTATTATTTAATTAAATCATATTAAATATGGATACAGTTGTCTAATCATAATTTTTCTTAATTGGTGTGAAATTGGTTAAGATGATATTTTTGTGAAACAAAGGAAATACCATATACGTTTAGTATAACTTTCAATTTTCTAATATATTAGTTTAATATTTACACTTTTATCTCACATGTTTGATATATATTTATTTACATTTTACAGTTCAATTATATGTTGTACAAAAAAAGAGTCAAATGGATAAATGATTGGCTATGGAGTACATGCTCAATACTCCTTTTCCAGACTCGACGGACTTGGTGAAAATGACATGTTTTTTCTACCTTATATGGACGATTTCACAAATCTCATAGAACAATTTACTACATTATGTATCTTTTATATTTTGCATGTTTAGATGTAAAGGTTGATAGGTTGGTTCGAGATGCTCGAGTTTTGGATCATGATGTGTAATATGTAAACTCTATTATCCCGATTTGGCTTTTTAAACCGAATTAATAAATATACACTTTGTTGCGAAAAAGAAAAAGATTAATTCCATCTTAAACCATATCGAACCAAATGGATACCTGAACAAATGGAAAAAACCCTGAAAAATACATGAACTTTACAACTTTTACCCGAAAAATACATGAACTTTTTGCGTTGTCATATTAATACACGAAGTGAAATTCCTTTCCAGATTAATAGACGAACTGAGAATTTTTTGTCTTTTTCATACACGGCATCAAAATTAAATTTTGAAAATCCAATTTTGCCCTTATCATTCTTTCCCAAATCAATTTGTTTTAAAGTTTTGAATAAAACCCAGAAATAAATAATTAAAAATGCAAAAAAATCTAAGATAAATTTAAAATGTCCTATAATATTTTATAGAGTTTTAGGGTTTAGAATTTAAGGTTTAGGGTTAAAACCCTAAAGCATAAAATTATAAACAATAAAAAGACATGTTAGACCCTAACCCATATGATATGAACCCTAAAACCTTAAAACGTAAACCTGAATACTTATTAGACACTAAAACCAAACCCTACAGATTTTCAACCCTATATCCTAAAATTTTAAACCCTAAATTAAAACTTAGGGTTTAAAATGGGTAACCCAATATGATTTATAACGTTTAGGGTTTAATAATTTTTTTATTTAGGGTTGAAAATTTGTAGAATTGAGGTTTAGTGTTTAATAAGTATTTGGGTTTAAGTTTTAAGGTTTTAAGGTTTATATTTTTAGGGGTTTGGTTTCATGGTTTTTCCCGAACAAAAAAGATTAAAAAATTTAAATATGGAAAAATGCTTGAAAGAAAAATGGCAAGATTTGACCCGGAAAAAAAAGTGTCAAATAAGTTGTTCATATGCTTTTATATTGATTAAAGCTCAAAGCTTGAGAATACAACTAAAAGACCTTGGCATAGTTTACTCATTGTATGTTGACGTTTTTTTAAACAGGCTTACTTCTTTAGAGCTGATATGTCAATTTTATTATATCGGTTTGTAACCATGATATCACTTGGTTTGGTTAGTCTTTTGTGTGTCTTTCAGTCTTTTCAGACTGAAACATGTTTGGATAAATTCTAAGACGTAAGGAAGCAAAGAAGTCGAATGACGAAGCAGTTTCAGTCCAAGTTTTCTTAAAGATTATGTCAGGCGGAGGTCTTCCCGTTGGTATTTTAATCTCAAATTTTGATACAACATAGGAATTAAGTTTGCTTCATGTTGACGGTGGTTTCAAATCATTACGATTAGAGGTTAAAGAGATATGCTTGTTTTAGTGAGAACATATCATTCTCGCATGCAAAAGAAGAAAAAAAAATTCCTGCTTTAATAAGGAAACTCATGTTTTCCTTATTTTTTATAAGAGCTTTTAATCAGAAGTGTTTAGACCTATAAATAAGGATATTTGAACATTTTTTAGGGTATGCTTTATTTTTTTATTCATCTTTAAGTTTTGGGTGAAGATCTCTACTCTGAACCTCTGTGAGCAATTTGTGAACCCCTATTACATCTGTTTATGCAATATATTTTATATATTTATGGTTTTACTTGCTTTAATTATGTCTGAGTAGTTTCCTAGTTAGATTTATGGGTGACATATCCTGGATTTTGCGGCTTTTATACTAGGATTTATAGTCTTTTATTGTGTCCTTTTAGTGTTTTTGAGTCATTTTGAGATAAATAATAAAAAAAAAGATGCAAATTGGGATGAAGAACGAAGAATAGAAGAAATCTGCGTCAAACGTCGATCGAGATCAACAAAGCATTGAACGACATGCCATCGAGTGTCGATCATCATCAATGAAATATTAATCCTCAGACGTTCAAGCATCGGTTGACACTATCTTAGTGTCGATCAACACCTGACGGGATTTCAGCCAAGACAAATATCTCCTTTTGTGGATTTAATCCTCCAAATTTTATTAGGTTGCCTTTTTACCCTAATTGTACCCTAATAGTTAGGACCGCTTTTAAGGTAAACTTTTTAACTGCTTTTGTTTTCGGTTACTAAACCGCTTTTCTTCTCAAACAACTTTTGTTATCTCAGAAAGTTGAATAATACGTACTTATTATTGATTGTTATGCGTTCTTCAGCGATGGATAAGTAGTTTTAAGTTATCTTCAGCCTAAGATAATAACTACTTATCTTCAGAATTCAAAACATAGATTTTTTATTAAAATCTTGGAGAATATTGAAGCAATTATTGTTTACTCCTAGGTTTTAGGAATTATTGATCAAAATCTAATATATTTGTTTACTCTATAGTTTTAGAAGAAGAAAAAATCTAATTATTGATTCACAAACAAATATTAAGATTTTGGCGAGATTTGGTTAAATATTGTACACAAAAAAAATAATATTCATATCATTTTGAAAGGAAATTATGCTTCTAGATCTTATTATGTTTGTCTATATAAACCTCAACTAAAACCATTTTCTGCACTAACGATTTTTTTCCCCCTCTTGTAATGGTCGATGTTAATAAATGTGTGAATTTACAAAAATAATATTAGTTTACAAAAAAATGCTTCTATACTTTTTGTGAATACCAGAGAATATTGAAGGCAGCATCGGATATTTTTGGTGATCCTTAATTTATGTACTAACTGATACTAATTTATTTATTAATTGATACTAATTTATGTTTACTATAAGAATATTAAACTACTGAGAAAAAAACACAGTAAAATTAAAAACTTAGAATGCAATATAGTATTAGTTTCCATTAAGAAAAGAACAATAAAAACAAGCGACAGAGAAGACGAAAACGAAGAAATTTTGTTTTCTATATCAATACCATTTAAATGGTGTAGAGTATTAGAATTTTATATAAAAAAAATTGGTACAACTATAATTTTTGTATTGAGATCAAATATTGTTTATTTTCTGAGATATTGTGCAACAGGTCTTTCCGCGCCCAAATGGATCGTCCACCGCGGGCCCAGTTGATTTTGCGGAGCAAGACAAGCCAGCCAGCCTGATCCAAAGCCGTGAAAAGGAGGTCCGCACCCACCACGCTATATGAGATGGATAAACAGGTTGACCTGCTTAAAAACACGACTTCAAAAGCTTCTCTTTTCCTCTGAAACAAATCAAAACTCGGAGATGGATTCACAAGATAACCCCGTTTCATGACCAGATTACATCGCAATCGTCGTGTACAAACCATTTTCCACATTTTTTACAACGCCTAAATGAGGGGAGACAAATTCTTCTGCGAAATTCAAAATATCCTCGTGTTAAGGGGTGTCAACTGGACTCGCGGACCAAACCCGTATAAGGCCTATACGGGGCGAATATGAGCCAAGGATCCGGCGCCCGTATAGTTGTGGGTCTCACGGGCCAGACCGTCTTCCTTCGTGGGTGAACTTGGGCCACTCGCCAAATATCCGTGAGCAACCCACCAAAATGATATGTTTTGAATGTTTATGAACCTTTGGAGACATTTAGAGCATGCGGACCAAGCCCGTATAGGGCCTATGCGGAGTGGGTATGGGCCTAGGATCCAGTGCCCACATAGTTTTGGGTCTCAAAGGCCAAATCATCTTCCTCTGCGGGTGAACTTGGGCTAGTACACCAAATTTCCGCGGTAACACGGGCAACACGCCAAAATGATATTTTTTGAATGTTTGTAAACCTTTGGAGACACTTAGAGGGTTAATTAAATATTTGTTAGAAACCTTACGTTTGTATTGCAAGGAAGACCAACGGACAGACTCAAAATAAAGACTTATCAGCAACATAACGTAGAATCAGAGCCTTTAATTTGACTCTTTCTTCAAGATAAGAGGTTTCAATGGTAAGTTGGCGTTTTTTCACTTAAGTTTTAACATACAATTATGCAAACATTTTGGTACAATCATTCCCCTCTGATTTAACAGAAAACTCAAATCTATGGTGAACTTGATCACTGTCTGTTAAACCAAATCTTCCATTTTGTGTAGGATACACAAAGTTTTCACGATGAATCACAAAGATTTATTAATGAGATGAAACGCGAAAGCAAAATCATCTAACAAATGGGAAAGACCAATCTTTGAGGATGATCATGATGATGCTCATGCTTACGAGGGAACACCATCTCAACCAAAAAAAGAGAAGGCCACTGCCTGATGAACTGGAGGAGGATCTTGAAGATGAAATAGAGAATGAAAATTCAGTTGAACCAAAGAGTAAAGAAAGTATTCAACAGTGTGGGAAGACTTCATGGTGATTACTAAAATTAACAAAGATGGCAAAAAGGGCACAATGCAAGCAATGTAAAAAGATTATACATATGACTCAACACAAAAATAGCAACTAATCTTACAAGCGCCATATTGATAAGTGTTTAATTAAGCAAAGGAATGGTGATGTTAAGCAAATGATGGTTAACGCACAAACAAAAATGCAATCATGATATTTTTCATGAGATGGTGGATGTGAGTATTCTCCAACATGACTTACCATACTCGTATAAAAGAGTTAGAGTAACATGGAAGTACTTGAATGTGGATGTGAAGTTTATAAACTGAAACACAGTTCCAGCAGATGTTTACGAGTTGTACGAGTATGAGATAGAGAAGCTAGAGAGGCAATTAGCTAATTTACCTGGAAGAATTAGCTTAACTTCTGATTTGTGGTCTACAATCACTCATGAGGGATACGTGTGCGTGACTGCATATTACGTTGACATAATTTGGAAATTGGTAGCATTGTCCATACCTTCAATGTTTCGGTTCATTGCCAAGTGAACATCAATGTATAGAGGCGGTAAAGCACAAATAGACATGATCTTGTTGATCAATTTCCAATTTATGTCATCGTAATGTGCAGTCACGCACACATATCCTTCGTGTGAGTGATTGCATACCACAAATCAGAAGTAAAGCTAATTCTTTCAGATAAATTAGCTAATTCTCTCTGAGCTTCTCTGTCTCATTCACATAGAACTTGTAAACATCGGTTGCAACTGTGTTTTTCGGCTTATAATCTTTACATCCGCATTCAAGTACTTCCATGTTGCTTATAAACTCTCTCATACTCAACATATAAATATGGTAGGTCATGCCAGATAATACTCACACCCACCATCTCACGGAAAACATCATGATTGCATTTTTAATTCTGCATTGCCACAATTTGTTTAACATCACTATTCCTTTGCTTAATTAAACCATTTTGGTGTTATTTCTGTGTGGCTCATACACATAATCTTTTTTACATGAAGTCTTTCCACACTATTGAATATTGACTTTTCTTTTTTTATTCTATTGAATTTTCGTTCTCTACTTCATCTTCAAAATCATCATCATCATTCTCCAATTCATCAGACAGTGGCCTTCTCCTTTTTGGTTGAGATGATGTTCCCTTGCACGCATGAAAATCATCATACTCATCCTCAAAGATTAGCCTTTTCCATTGTTAGATGATTCTGCTCTCATGTTCATTTCATTAACAAATCTCTAAGATTCGATGTTTAGATAGTTCACATCATGAAAACTTGTGTATACAACACAAAAGAAAAGATAACAGTTCGATTTGGTTTAACAGACAAGGATAATGTTCACCATAGATTTGAAATATTCCTTTAATCTAAAAAAAAGAGTAAAATCAAAGTCTCTAATTCTAGATTTTGTCGCCGATAAGTCTTTGTTTTATCTGGTAATATTCCTTGCAATACAAATGTAGGTTTCTAACAAAGGTCTAACAACCCCTCTTAATGTCTACAATGGATCACAAACATTCAAAACATACCCTTTTGGCGGGTTACCCGTGTGAACATGGATATTTGGCGTACTAGCCCAAGTTCACTTGTGGAAGACGGTCTGGGCCGCAAGACCCGTAAGTATACAGGTATTGGATCCTTGGCCCATACCCGCCCCCCATAGGCCCTTTCGGACTTGGCCCGCGAGTCCAATTGACACCACTAACGTTATCTAAAGAAGTACTTAACTGTAAAGAGGCAGGGAGAACAAAACTTTTATGCAATTTCCCTTATAATTCTAATAAAATTGTTTGGTTTCGTCGCAATTTTTTGGCCAATTATTTTTAATGACAATTTCATTTCTTGGCCATCTTAATAATAATTCAAACCAAAACAACAGTATCATCATTACTTGTGGCTATAGGAGATGAAACCTACCATTTTCCTGATTATCATATAACAAAAGCTCGATTTCTTAGAACACAATCTAGGGCATGTGAGACATCACGTCGTACCTTAAGCAAAACACCACATCACATGGGAACATCTGGATCCAACCTTCTCTGTATAGCAGCTGCACCCTGCGTGTATTAGAATTAATCCGTAACTGTTACATTCATGATAATAGTGGAAAGGAAACTAAAGCTGAAGAGAAGAATTGGGAATTTGTATTAAACCTCCATGTCCCCAATCTTGTACAAGTACACCATTTCTTCCTTCAACCGAGCTTGCTCTTTCATAGCTTGCGCCTGCCATTCGATGATAATCAACGTAAGATTTTGTGCAAGTAACAAGAGCAATTGCTAAGGAAACAGTGAGATTTCAAAAAAGAAACGGACCATTCCGCCTTCCATTGATCGCTTTAGAGCCAACACTTCTTCTTCCTTCTGCTTTTCACGTGCCTCCTGCATCTCTAACCTGAAACAAGCACAACAAAAATGCCTTGTAAAGCAATGCATCTAAGTATTACTGTAATACGCAATGCAACAATAATCTTCAGTTACCGGCGTTGCTCCTCGTCATTGAACACAGTACGTTCACTCTGCCCAGCCTTCTTCAGACCCTTTTTCATCTCCTTCTCTAACTTACGTCTGTAGTAGCCATCAATGTCGTAATATCTGCAAAATTCAGACATTTGAGGCCAGATGCAGGATGGAGGTATCCAACAATATTTATGCATCCACAAGAAAAGAAGCTTACTTTTTGGAGGTAAATGTACCAGTGTTGTGATCTTCCATAAAACTGCATAATAATCAACCGCACAGCAATTTAACATTAGAATGCCACAAGAACTTCAAAGCATAAATGACGGTACATACTCTTTAAACATTTTCTTCTCTTCCCAAGGTGGCAGGCTTTCCAAGTTAACCTAACATATCAACCAAATCAGTTTCACAGATGGCAGAAATAGGGATAAGTTTCACACAAGACTTGTGGAATTCTCATTGGTTTCAGTTCCTACCCAAAATAGGATCAAAGAAGGGTGTAGAATATAGATATATATACCTCTTTTACTTCAAGCAACCATGCCGTGAACTCAGGTCGTTTATTCCTACATATGAGTAAATCAACTAGTTCAATATCTAATAGCAGTAGCACCAAATAGAAGCGTAAAATCCAGGTAGCAATTGACTAAACATTTCAGGAGTAGAATCACATTCAAGAGTGTGTAAAGATGTTTACCACATATCAGTTTCTCTGATGATTCCATACTTTCCCCAGGATTCAGTGACAGCTCCTTTCTTCCCTTTCTCAGACTTGTTCTTATTCTTTTCCTTCCTCTTCTTCTTCTTCTCTTTCTCTCGTTTCCTCCTCTTTCTCTCTCTCTCCTCCCTCTCCCTTCTCTTCCTCTTCCTCCTCCTCCGCTCATTCTCACTCTCACTCTCACTCTCCTCAGAATCCGAATACTCAGACTCCGAGCTATTACTCGAATCATCACGGTGTCTCCTACTTCGTCTTCTCCCAGATTTCCGATCTGATTTCCTCTTCCCTCTCAATTTCCTACTTCTACGTCTCTCCGATTCAGACTCGCTACCACTTTCCAAACCCGAGCCAGAATCAGACTCTTTGCCGTCTCTTGATTTCCTCTTCGATTCGCGTCGACTCAAATCTTCTTCTCCGCTTGCTTTCTCCCGGGATGATTTTCCTCTAGCCTCAACGTCCACTCTCGCGTTCTCCGACGGAAAACCGTCGTGATCTCTTCCCATCTCGATAAATCGCCGGCGAGAGACCTAAGCCCTATAGAGCGAAGGTGTAAATGACCAGAAAGCAAGCGAATTGTGTTGCTTAAAACGTTATTGGGCCGTAGTTGATTAAAACCCCATTAGTAACGTGGCCACAGAATCAAAACGCGGAAGTGAGTGGAACTTACAATATATCTTGGTTTTGGGTTTGCCATGTGGCCCAACACAGTTGTTATAAACATGTGTTGACCATAAGAAAACTATAATGACATATACTTAAACACTGTAAACTATACACATTAATGTGTCACACATAAAGATACATATATAATCCTTAGAAAAAATGTCATTATTTTTTTTGGGTTAAAATCCCCAAAATATATTAAAACGCGAAAGTGAATTTAATGTAGGCAATGTTTGCGGATGATTTTGCTATATTGCTTTTTGAATTATATATCTAAATATGTTGACGGCGCTAGGGCGATCTCGAAGACGATATGTTAGGATCGGAGAATATCTCCATGGATCTGATCTATACTGATCTGATTCTGGGATTTCCTCGAATCTCCTTGCGATCTATTCTCATCTTGTTTTCTTTTCACGTCAACAAACTTTATATATCGCTCGTTCGTGGTGGTGATTTCTGATCCACATCGAGCTTTCCTTCTCGGTTTTGTGCTTCTCACCCTTTGGAGAGTGTTACAGGTTGTGGGCGTACGTTCCCGGTGCATCTTTTGTGTGATTATCATATATTGAGTGGTCCACCAGTGCTTGTGTGTGTGGCTCTGGTTGACAGCCATCTCGTGGTTTGATCTCTTCAGTTCTGTCTTCTTTTCAGTGTTGTGGCAGCGTTGGGTGTGCGTTTCCGTATTGTTAGAGCCATCTCTCACTCGCCAGATCAGTTTGTTGTACGTGTTGTTGTTAACAGAGAAACAATTGTTCTTAGCCATGAGTCGTCGGTACACGCGTGAGGAGAAAGGAAAAGGGATTGCTCTGCCTCCAGTGGTGAGTCGATCTACAGTTCAGCTTCCCGATGCTCCATCCGCGGAGTTGTTTGATGGCCACCATCTCACTTTCATGGGTCGAGCTCTTAATGTCGAGATTCAGAAACCGTTGCTAGGACTCATCGGTTTCATGGTGAATCATTAGGGATTGGAAGGGAAGGTTGAAAGCAGACTCATTGGAAGTGATCGCTTTCAACTAACGTTTGAGGATGAGGACGATTTGAACATGGTTCTGGATCGTGCACCATTTCACTATAGGAAATGGATGTTTGTGTTGCAACGATGGGAGGCTGTGATCTTTGATGCCTTTCCTTTGGTGATTCCATTTTGGGTGCACTTCACGGGGTTCCCTCAACATGGCGCAACAGAGTCTAATCTCCGAGCACTGGGGGATGCGATTGAAGCCGTTGGTGAGGTGAGGCTGACGGAATGCAGGATGCGTATTAGCATAAATGCTCTTGAACCGTTGGTCATGACTTTACCTGCTACTTTCCCTACGGGAGAATCCATCACTCTCCAGGTTGCTTATGAGAGGTTGGAGAAACACTGCTATCGATGTTTTGCTCTCACTCATGAGCTGAAGCATTGTCCGCTGGTTGTTCCAGCAAAAACAGAGGTCCTTACGTCTGAGATGAAAGCACAAGGTACGGGCCATTCTACTCGTTACAGTAATGATGTTGTTAATCATCGGGGTGAAGGCAAATCAGGGGATTCTTATGTAAACAGACATTTTCAGTTTAGAGCCCAAGCTAAAGAGGATGGACGGTCATCCTTCAAACACTTTGACAGAGAAAGATCTTCTCGGTATGACTCTTACTGTCCTCGTCATGATCCTAGGGACTACAAGCGTCATGGGTACTCAAGAGAAGATGGAGGTTATCACCGTTCCAGGGATGTGTATCGGTCTTCGCGGGATGTTGCAATTAATGTTAAGCTCAACAGCTATGGATATCACAGCAGGCCGAATGTTGATCGGCAGCGGGATGAGGTCAATAGACCAGCTTTGGATTCGCAATTATCGAGTTCTCCTGGTGTTAATTGCCAAACCGATAATGGTGGTGTTACTGTGGGGTACAACCCGGTTCCTAAAGTGAATGCAGGAGGAGAGGTTGCGGCTATGTCTCCGGTGGTAAATCGGTCACACTTAGGGGATAATCATATCGGCCCTGATGAGACTCCAGTGCGGCAGCGAAAGCTGGCCTTAGAACGTCTTGGTGAAGCTGGTGTTGTTGGCTTTAATAGCCGGAAAAACAGCCTAGTGGCTAGGGCTGCCTTGTCTGATTTTGATGATGCTTTGGTTGGGAATGAAGTCTCTTTAGAGGCTACTTGGTTGGATCCAAACATTCATGTTGTTGAACGGATCCCAATTCAACAACGTCTTGGTCCACAACCGTCTAGTGGGGGCGTGGTAAAGGCTCCAAAGAGAAGAGTGGTGCAGCGAGTAACTCCCCTTAGGAGAATTACTAAAGCTACTTGGTGGAAGGGTGGTGATACACCTAAAGCTGTAGTGCCAATTCCAAAGGTTAAGAATAAGCATGCTAGAGCATTGGTTTTTCCCGATGAACCTGAAGTGACAAACATGAAGAATATGGACAATTCGGCAACGGCAACTGCAGGGACTTCAAAAAATGTTTTGAGGAACAAGAAATCTCGAGGAAAAGCGGTGGCTTCCGATGTGAAGCCGCTGACTATAAAATGAGCATATTGAGTTGGAACTATCAAGGAGTTGGTAGCCCCGAAACAGTTCCTCGTCTGCGGAAGATGCGCAAAGACCATTTTCCAGATTTTCTTTTTCTTATGAAGACAAAACAAAAGAATAATTTTATGATAGGTTTAAAGCATAGTTTAGGTTATGATGAGATTTTTACTGTAGAGCCATTGGGTCGCAGTGGTGGCCTGGTTCTTATGTGGAAGAACTCATTTGTTGTTGATGTTATCTCATTTAATAATAGAGTCATTGACCTTTGTGTCAAGCAAGGCTCATTTTCGTATTATCTTTCTTATGTTTTATGGTGATCCAGTTACTGTTATGCGTTCTGTTGTGTGGAAAAATTTGTCTCAAATCGGGTTAACTCGGGATGATCCCTGGTTACTTGTTGGCGATTTTAACGAATTGCTAACCGCGGATGAAAAATTGGGTGGTCCCTGTGTGGGCAGGAATTCACACACAACCAAAAACTTGTCTAACGGATCTTTTAAGGGATCGTCGACTCTCTTAGTATGAACCGCTCGTGAAATTGAAAAGAAAGACAAAGAACAAGGCAAGGAAAGTAGGGTCGCTTTATTGATAGCAAAGAGAATTCTCCAATACAAGCTGTTGAGACCTAGCTATTCGAGAGAGAAGAAGATGATCTAAGACCTACGAC
>OVAP01002577.1:0-19045 GCA_900406295.1 Aurinia saxatilis
TCAATATATAAAATTCATAACCACTCCTTAGCCAATGAAACAGTCATTTTTTTTTATTTTTTTTTGGTTTACTGTATAACAAATTAAATCAGAACTGTAAAAGAGTGATTCTAAGCTATGAGTTCTTCTAGGAAAATATCCATCATTCCTTTTCAACCACTAAACTTAGCCATTACATCAGCAAATAAGAAAACACAACTGTTCCATTTCATGCTAGAGTACTAAAGCATGCACACTTGTTGTCGGTAGAGAATGAACATTTCATATCTAATGAAACCATTAATCTGGAAATGTTGATATTAATTGGGAACACTTATAACCTCTGTACTCGTTGTACATGGCTTGAGATTCCCACAAAACACTAAACCCTAATTGAACTAATCTAGAAAATGGAAACATAGAGAAGAATTGAAGCTTACTTGCAGCAAATCTTTTATTGGTTGTACTTAAGAGCCAACGCCATCAAAGAAGACGAAGTGTGGACTCTGATCACATACAATAACAAATTAGTTTCACATAAATGGATAATCGAACATAAAGATTTGTTACCTTTCTGGATGTTGTAGTACGATTGGGAGAGGAAGAAGAAGAAGATGGTAGATTGACGTATCGGAGGAATCTTTGTTAACGTTTGGATCTTTCAAGGGAAAGAACCGAATCCATTGATGTTGAAGATTTCTTCTTCCTCGTCTTCTTCGCCTCTCTCGTGGAGCTTGAAGGATTCTCAGATTTCAATTTTCTAGAGAGGCCAAGGAATGGATTGTAACGTACTAAAGTTGTGTGTTGGTAAGTTATCTATAATGACACCACTGCCATATATACATCTATTATTATTTATATAGATTTTTTTCTTTTTATATAGGTAAATACATTGTACTTGGCTTATTTTTGCAGTCTTTGGCTAGTTATGTATTTAAACATTGTTGATTATTGTTTCAAATTTCTATTATGTACTCTTTGATTAATTATGTGTGTTGGTTATTTTTCGGTTTTTGGTTATATAAGGATTTTATGTTATGCACAGTTAAATATCTTTTAATTATCATTGTTTTAAATTCACAATTCGCGCTCTTTGCTCAGTTATGGTTATGGTTATTTATTATTTTTGCATTTTTTAGTTAGATGAGTGATTTATGTTACGCACGGCTAAATGTAATTTAGGTCTTTAAATTATTATTGTCTTTAATTCAAAATTCATGCTCTTTTAGTTATATTTATTTGTTATTTTTGTCATTTTTGGTTAGATAAGGATCCATGTAAATGTTATACACGTATTTAATGTATTTATGTGTTTAATAAAGACTTCGAGTTGGATAATCAGTTGATTTTCTTCCAAGAAAATATTATTATGTACCAATACCAAGTTGGTATTACTGACTATATATACAAATCTTCTTTGTTAGCTTATTTCAAGATGTTTTGGTAACTTAAGTATTACGAAAACAAATTAGTAAGCAAGGAGTAACTAAAGTTATACATCTATTTATTATGTATATATATATATATAGATCTAAGAAACAATTCTCTATTCATTTCCTGATAAATTTTAATTTATTTTGAAAAAACATTTTACTTATATCTGTTATTTTAAATTTTGAGTCCACGTTTTTTTGTATTTAATTTTTTTTCTTATAATAGGTAAGAATTCATATGATGCACGTATGTTTTCTATTTTTTATTTATTTAGTTTTTGAAGAACAGTTCATTATTTATTTTTTAATAAATTACTAGGTCATTTTGCGTTGTTGGCTAGTAATGACTATTATTTTTAACTCAAAATGTGCATTTTTAACTAGTTAAATCTATTGGGCTTTTTCATCATTGAAATGTGGTATGCATGAATTTAATGCATCCGCTAGGATTCTATCCGTGCTTATGCATGGTATGCTTTTCATCTCAATTATTTTTAAAATTGTATTAGTTAATATCATTTTGGGAGAATCTCTGAAATACCACTAAATACAAAACAAGTTCCTTAATTACCATCCAAACTAGAAAGTACCTTGGATACCATCATTTTAACATTAAAAAGACTAAAAGGACAATTTCTTAATCTGATCATTTAAAAAATAATAATAATAAATTACAAGCAAAATCCCCAAAATCTTCTTCTCCACATCGCGAGAATCTCATCTCCTCTCCTCCTCGCTGGAGTCTTCTCGCCACCGTAGTCTTCTCGCCGGAGTCTTCTTGCCGCCAAAATCTTCTTCGCCATCGATCATCATGATTCTCTCTTCGTTTAGGTTGCTTCTTTCCTCTTTTGATACTTTCTTCTTCTTCAATTAGATTCCTTATCATTTTAAAATTTTGAAGCTCTTTTTGATGGGTAGAGAATCTGAAGGTGGTTGATTAGAGGTTTTTAGAGGTTGGGGAAGGTGTTTGATTAGATTTAGATTAGAGATTTTAGATTTTTCATGTGAGATTTTGATGTGTGATATAAATTGAGATACCAAACTGAAATTTGGAGAATCAAGTGATGATTTTTTGTTGAATTTGAGTTCAAATCGAGAGTGCGGTGATTCCCGATGTTTCTGGGTCTTCCTTTTAGGTTAGGTTTCCTTCGTTTAAACCAAAAAAAAAAGTTATAGCATTTTTTCTATGAGTGTACCTCCAGTAGATCATCAGTTTTGCAATATGAGTGTTAAGTAATGGTATTATCTCGTGGTCTTGATTATTGCATTATAGATCTATTATGATATGTATTTCATGGTGATTCAGATGTGGTTTTATGTACATGTGTATGGATATGAATTTGAGTTTTTAGAAAGGCCTTCTTAAAACCTGCATTTAACACTTGTTAACCATCTAACTCTTTCTTTCACTTGATATGTATTTCATGGATATCCAAATTTGGTTTTTTGTGTATGCTTTTTATGTGTGTATACATATAAATTGAGTTTTTTATAATTCAGGAAGGTGTTCCTAAATTCTGCATTTAACATTTCAGATTACCACATTATAGGTCTAGGTGTTGTCTCATGACCTTGATTACTGCATTATGGGTCTATTGTGTTGTATACACTTGATATGTATTTCATAGTGATCCAAAATTGGTTTTTATGTACGGTTTTGATGTGTGTATGCATATTATTTAAGTTTCTTATAGTTTAGGAAGTCAATCCTAAAGCATGCATTTAACGCTTGTTAACCGTCTACCTCTTTCTTTCACTTGATATGTATATCATGGTGATATTGGTTTGGTTTTTTGTGTACGTTTTTTATGTGTGTATGCATATAACTTGAGTTTCTAATGGTTTAAGGAAGACCTTCCTAAAACATGTATTTAACACTTGTTAACCGTCTACTTCTTTCTTTCTCTTTTATAAAGGTAAACATGAGAGGTTTAAAATTGATTTAATGAGGCCTTCCTAAATCATTGATTTAGGAATGCCTCCCTAAAATATGAATATATTCAACTTAGGCATGAATATTCTTGTTTAAGAGAGAAATTAGCATGTTCTTGTGCAAGTACTTTTGCCTTTAAACACTAGCTTAAAGTTTTTGCTATATTATATTTCTAATACTTATGTGTAATTCCAAATTGAGTTATTAACGTTTGAATTTATTGAGTGAAGTAGTGATTTAGGATTGCCTCCCTAGAATATGAATATAGTCAACTTATGCATCACAATATATGAATGGTTTTTGTCTGGTTCATGGGAAAGTGAAAAGAGAATTTAGCATGTTCTTGTGCAGATGTTTTTGTTTTAAAACACTAGCGTATAGTTTCTGTTATATTATATTTCTAATACTCAAGTGTACTTCCAAAAATGAGTGTTTGTTAACGTTTGAATTGATTTAATGAGGCCTTCCTAAATGTGTTTTTGTTTATATATGTGTACATGTTAATGGATAGACGGCGTTGGGGATCCGCCATTGCAGGTAAAAAAGGTTTGCAATATTTTTGTTTACACATTGTTTTGGTTGAACATGCCTAATTTTAAATAATTTTTTTTAGTTAAAAGAGAAAACTAAGATTGTGGGAGAGAAAAAAAATGATCGAGGTAAAGATGTTAAAGATAAGTTACCCACTAAGAAGAGGAAACTAGTAGGGTACTCAAAGAAAAGTTCAAATAGTTTACATATTTGTATACTTGTTTTAGGACTATATTTCTATGTAACTTGTTTTGATACTCTCTTATTGAATTCAATTCAAGATACTAGTTGTAAAGAACAAGTTAAAAAAGATGAGCAAGGCCTTCCTAAAAATGAATTTTATGGAGATCCAAACTACAATAAACATTAATGTCTTCATACATAAACCCAACACTAGAGTAAAAACAAGTTATTGTAGTTCCTAAAAACACAAGATCGCGTCTCGTAACCACAACCATGCCATGAAATTTCTTCTCTTGCTATAAATTTTGAGAGAGACACAATATTTAACAACAAAACACAAAGTGAACTTGATGGGGATTTCGTTTTCACCCAAAGTAGGTCATGCAAGCTCACAGGTCTCGTAGTCGTATTTTAGGATTGAATCCATAGGGAGCAGAGTGTACGCAGTAGCACGTCCGAGATCACTCGATCTAAGCAACAAATATGAGATATGTTGGTGATGATCGATCAACAGTATGAACTGATAGATCGATTGAAGCGCCTTTTGGTCGAATGCAGATATAGCACTCGATCGAATGATGCCTGTAAATGCTAAAAAAAACGTGAGATAAACAATTAATAAAAGGCATTAGGAAATCAGGTAATGCATCAGAGAAACACGGTTTAAATTATTCAGGGTAGTAACTTGTGTAAATATTCTAGTTAAGGCTATATAGATGAAATCACTATTATTCGACTATCTTTATGGTCAGACTTAACTAGTCAAGATCAATTGACATCATAGTTAACTCTCTTTGTGGCGAGAGGCGAAGCTTTGGCCTAATTAATCAACCAATCTAGTCATTAAGTGCATGAAATCAAATTCGACTAAACTATTAAAGAGTAAAACTTTCACCATCAAGTTTTGAATCTCTTACTCTAAGTGGTGTTTTATTAGTAGCAGATTTATCCTATGATATATAATAAATTTGATATGAAAGTAAGCCTTGAACTAGTCATTACACAGTCATATTGCCTACCTACCTAACCATGATTTCTCCTACCAAAACCATAATCCTAACTAAGAAACTACTCTAGCATGTTGATGATAAACATAAGAACAAAGGTAATTGCAATCATAAAAATCGAGTAAAGGGTTCAGAAAGAGCTTCTCTGGATTGCAGAGATTACAAACTTCTCCCTTGACAGCAACAACCAAAGTAGAATGAAAGAAAGAAGAAAACAATGAAAAGAAACTGAAAACTATTTGATATGGCTGATATTTTACAGCTTTTTATATATATTTTTGTGCTTTTTATGAAGAAACTATTTGATTTGAAACATAAACCACTAGATTTCACATTTCTCTATTTGTAAAGTGTTTTTGTGAAAATAATGCATTTTAGGTCACAAATGGACATTTTCTATCAAGTCTAACAAACCAACATCAGAAGTCTAGGCCCAAATGAATGAGATGTTTGTTTTGGATTGAAGTGAGGAGTTGGGACAATTAAGCCACGTGAGTTAGCTGTCACACGGGCTTGGAATCGAGTCATTTGGCCTTAGGAATAAGCAGTTAAGCCCAAATCATTGAAGATATATCCAGAAGCCCGTACGAGATGAAGGCCTAATCGACCGGAGGAGAGGCCCACCGATCGATCAAAGCCCATTAATCCAAGAAGATAAGGACCGTTGCATTCGGGGAGATATCAGAATATGTTGAAGATAATCACAGAAGATACTGAATCTTCAGATGACGCGTCGATCGAGTATAATACTGGCGATCGATCGATCAGAGATGGATAGACACAAATTTGGATTCCTATCCAAATCCTCTTCCTGATTTATCTCGGCCAACTGCTCGACCCTCTCCCCTATAAATACAGACGACTGAAGCCAGAGAAAACAACACACACTTACTAAGCTTCCAGGCATCCAGGCTAAATATTTACAGTTTTCTTTCATTGTTTATTCTTTTTATGCTACTTTGATCATTGCTTCAAGGACGAAGTTTGTAATCTTTGCATGCTATTCTGAACCCTCTTATATAATAGCAATTTTCATTGTCATTATGTTTGCTTTTAGCATGATTGAGTAGTCTCTTAGTTAGGAATAGGGCTTTTCTAAGAGGAATCATGGTTTGGTAGATATGCAATAGGATTGTGTAATGGCTAGTTTATAAGCTTACTTTCATATCAGATCTTAATACAATCATAGGATAAACTTGCTACTAATACACGACTTAGAGTAAGAGATCCACAACTTGATAGTGAAAGCTATTTATAGTTCAGTAGAATTTGATTTCTTGAACTTAATGTCTAGATTGATTGGTTGATCAGCCCATATGTTCTCTTTCTGAAAAGATATATGTTAGAGTTAACTCGGATACCAATTGAACTAGACTGGCTAAGTCTGACCATAAGGATAGTCAGTTAATAGTGATTTCAACTATATAGCTTTAACTAGGGTATTTACACTAGCTACTACCCTGGATAATTCAAACCGTGACCCTCTGACTTCCTAACACTTTTAATATCTGAATTTACTTACATTTTTATTTATTTTAGCATTTGCAGGCACTAATCGATCAAACGCATTATCTGTCGATCGACCAGAAACCAAACCACCTAAAATTTGTTGCTTAACTCAAGTGAACTTGGATGTGCTACTGAGTACATTCTGCTCCCTGTTGATACGATCCCTAAGTACTATTGTGAGGCATGTGCGCTTGTAGGACCTATTTTGGGCGAAAACTAAATCCCCATCACTATTTAGCCTGAAAGCTTTGTGAATTTTGTGATATTCTCTCTGGCTAAGGCTTCTGTATTTATAGTGCAGAGAGTCGTCTAGGAAGTTGGGACGAATCAGGAAGAAGATTTGGATAAAGATCCAAATATTTGTGTTTATCACTCTCCGGTCGATTGACTAATATTATTTTAATCGATCGGCCGTGTCTGAAAACGTGTCTTCTGAATCTTTTGTGATTATCTACAACAACTCATGATATCTCCTCAAATTCAACGGTCCTTATCTGATATTGCTCTCGAAACTTCTTGTGAATATTGGGCCTGGTCGATCGGTGGGCCGACAGTGGTCGATCGATTGGGCTTTCAACTCCAATGGGCTTCTTGATACAACTTCAATTATTTGGGCTTAACTTCTTACATCTGAGAGTAAACAACTTGATTACCAGCCCATGTGACAGCTGACTCACGTTGCTTGCTTGTCCTAACTCCTCACTTCAATCCAAATAAATCATCTTTTCATCCGGGTCTGGACTTATGATGTTGAATTGCTGAACTTGGTAGAAAATGCTCATTTATTGCCTAAAAAACCTTATTTTCACAAAACACTTTGAAACTGAGAAATGTGAAATTCAATAGTTTATGTTTCAAATCAAATGGTTTTTTTAAGAAAACCACCGAAAATCTATACTAAAAAGCGGTAAATTATCATCCCTATTAGAACTGGCTGATTTCTACTTTTTCTTTACACATAGCTGGAAAAACGCCAAGAGCTTATTTACCTCATCCACCTCATAAAGTGATGCTCCTCTTTTTGTATCAACTAAGAAAATTCATTGAAGATTCTCATTTACTTGCCACTCTCAACAAACAGAATAAAGCTCAAACATACTTCTCTGGAAAAGAAAAAAAAATCACTGAAACATGTTAATTCCAATATCTTAAGAACTGCAACATGATTTGATTTCACATAAGTTTTCAATCTATGAAAAATCATTTAATCTATTAACATTAATTTCATAGAACACCATATTGAGATAAATGTCGTCTTTAAGCTTCATAGTAAGTGTATATGATTAGCTAGATAACTAATAAAATGTTTTTGTAAAGTTTCATTGATGTCTTGTACATTTAGGAAGACCTTTAAAACAAAGATAAAGTGTTTATATGATTACAATAAAGATAAATGTCATCTTTCAGCTTCATAGTAAGTGTATATGACTAGCTACATATCAAATAGAGTATTTTTGTAAAGTTTTGTTGATTTCTTGTACATTTAGGAAGGCATTCCTAAAACAAAGATAAAGTGTTTGTATTATTACAACAAAGATAAATATCATCTTTCAGCTTCATTGTAAGTTTATATGATTAGCTAGATATCAAATAAAGTGTTTTCGTAAAGTTTCATTGATGTCTTGTACATTTAGGAATTCCTTCCTAAACCAACAATACACATCATTACCTAAATCGACAAAATTATACAACCAAAAAGTATATTAGATGAAACTACGGACAAGATTTTATGACTAATGAGGTTGAAGAAGTGCCCAAACATGCAAACATTTAGGACGGCTTCCTAACACAGCAGTAACACATCGCTACCTAAATCAACAATATTTCATGCGAGAATCAATCAAAACCTGCAATTAGTTGTAAATCATTGGGGAAAATAAATGTTAAACTATAAATCATCACAGTTAAGTAACTTTATCAAAGATGAATTTTAAAGCTCATCATCCTAGTCGGAGGAGGAGGAAGATGAAATCTAGATCTCACAAAACTGAAAACAAAACTCACCGGAAATCGCTTTATGCAGCTGTTGTCGGAGGAGGAGGAGGAAAAACTTTGCAACGCTGCCGTCGGAGGAAGAATATGCAACGCCGTCATCGGAGGAATAACTATGCAACCCCGTCGAAGAAAGAATTACGGAGAAAGAGATCGACGTTGTTTTGTGTTTTCATCAACAATTGTTTTTTATTTGAATATATATAAATTTTTAATTAAGGGTAGTGAAGTCTTTGTATATATAAAAGAGTAGTATCTTTGAAATTTTTTAATCATAGTGTTAAGAGTGTCCATAAAACATATATTAGTGGTATCATAAGGAATTTCTCAATCATTTTTATCATTTCATAGTTATTATATATGTATTTTGACCGTATATTATTTAAGAGAGTATTGTATGAAGTAATTAATCAATTATATAATTAATCAAGTTGATGGATAGAGTATAATTAATTTTTTTCCATATATTAGTCAATTATCTGTAAAACACTATTCAATCTGTCTCTCTTTAGGTGGACCAAGTTGGTTACATGATAAAGTCTACAAGGAGGCAAGATATCAACACTAGAAATCGTTATGGTTAAGATTGTGTAGTTGAGTTTTGTCTTTTATTTTTTGTTTTCTCAAAGTTCTATGTTTGATCCTCTCAGATCATTCCAGTTATATCAATAATAATCTTTTGATGATTAAAAACAGAATAATTACTAGTTCGTGTTTTCGTTGTTTAGCTAGTAATGTCTATAATTTTTAATTCAAAATGCGCATTTTTAACTAGTTTAATGTGGGGGTTGGTTTACGCCCCCCGAATATTAATACCAAGAAAACAGCAAAGTAACAATACCATGAATAGTTCATGGTCATCGAGAGCTACCGTGATCAATGTTCTATACAGCCATGGCAATGCATATGGGTCGCGTATTCTCTTCGGAGACGTATCCCACGACCCAAATGACCTGTGTAGCTCATGTAACGACAATGAAATGCATCCTGGCTCGCATCTTCACCTAGGACGTGGAATCCACAAACCCGGATGAGCAATATGGCTCGTTGTTTGCCCGTCGAGACATGTCCCGCGACCCATAGGCTGATTTGGGACGCTTGTTATTGTCCGAGGGAGGTTCCCGTGACCTAAGTCCCGGTGTGGCTCGCCATTCGTATCAGATGAGACTCCCGCGACCTGACCTTTCGTGTGGCTAGCCTGTTCTTGTCCGAGGGAGTCTCCCGCGACCCAAGTCCCGTCATGGGTCACAAATCATGGTTGATGTCCCTTCCCGCGACCCGGTCACTCGTGGATCATGTCTTTTAGGACTTCCTGCAACATGAATGGCATGTTTGGGTTGCTGTTGATCCTACGAGAAGTTCCCGTGACCCAAACAGCATGAGCTGGGTCGCGGGACACCGTCAAAACACTTCCTGCGACCTATACATGCACCGTGGATCGCGGGACAACTCATTCAACGAGCTCAATACCATTACGTGGATCCAATCAGGTCAAATGACTTAGTTCCAACGAGAACATGCGATCAACAAAGCAATCCTAGTTCACACCATCACGAAAATCGACCCATGATTCCGATGACACGCTCGACAAGCTAAACGATCCGATATTTCCTTATGGGCCGACCTTCGAACATAGCCTTTCAACAGATCATGCACTGATATACTAGAAGATTCAAAGATATATCTACAAAAAAGGAAGTTTTCTTTGACTCTCCAAAGAAAAGGAAAACTTCCGAAGGATCATCGGACAAATGGAAATTGTCCGATGCACACCGGAGAAATGAAAACTATCTAAGAAGTTATCTACGAGGAAATGGAAGGTGGCTCACGACGAAAAGGAAAAGCCCTAGCTCTTAGAACGGTTTAGCCAGGAGTATAAATAGATTGCTATGCACAATTCATAACGTATCTTTCAATTCTCGCATCTTTGAGCTCTGCAACTTTAACACTCAAGGTTTTTATCAATAAATAGTTTACCTTCGATCTTGTTCTTAGCTTTCTTTTACTTTCGAGCGGTTCATACATAGAGAGTCGACGATCCCTAAAAGTTTCGTAGACAAGTTTTGATTGTGTGAATACTCGCTCACACATTTAATCTATTGGTTATTTTTGCATCATTTATATATGTGGTACGGATGAATTTAATATATCTATTTTAGTTCATTTCTACGCTCTTTTGCCAGTTATGTTTGTTGTTTTTAATTCAATATTCGCGATTATTTTTTCTTAGTCATGTCTATTGGTTATTTTTACACTTTTTGGTTAGATCAGGTTTCATGTTATACTAGCAAAAGATCTATTGTTATTTTTCAGTTGATCTTTTTCCAAGAAAATGTAATTTCATACCAAGTCGGTATTACCAACTATACAAATCTTCTCCTGTTTGTTTATTTCAACATGTTTGGTGTGTTAAATAGTATGAAAACAAATTAGTAAGCAAGGAGTAACTAAATTTTTACATGTATTTATTATTATTTAGATTTTAAAAAAACAATTCTCTATTCATTTATTGATAAATATTAGTTCTTTTGTAGTTAATTTTGTGATTTTTTATTAGGTAAGAATTCATACGATGCACAAATTTAAAATGTCCACGTGATTTTATATTTGTACTTTTTGGCTAGTTATATATGTTTTCTATTTATTATTTATTTTAATAAATTACTAGGACATTTTTTGCGTTGCTTGGCTAGAAATGTCTATTATTTTTAATTCAAAATGCTCCTTTTTAACTAGTTAAATTTACTGGTTATTGTTTGCATCATTTAAATATGTGGTATGCATGAATTTAATGTATCCATGTTAGTTTCTCTCTTTGGCCAGTTATGTATGTTCTTTTTCATTCAAAATTCGTGATTTTTGGTTCGTCATGTCTATCGGTTATTTTTACGCTTTTTGGTTAGATCAGGTTTCATGTTGTACTAGCAAAGATTCCGGGCTCCGCAGAGAATAGTATTTATTAATTTTATTGATGTTATCAATTGTTTGTTTTTTTTTTTTTTTGTGTTTATTTTAGGAAAATTGGCATCAATAACCAATTCTTTTGTTAAAATTTATTCAATAACCAGTTGAAAAGTGTGGTTAGAATAATCACCATATATTGTACAATATATACCAACCTACCCTTTTTTATTTCATCCACACAAATAAACACATTTATATTATTTTTTATAAGATTTATGTTATTTCGATAAGATTTACATATTTAATTGATTTATTAAAAGAGATTAAATCAACATATAATGTAAAATGGATTAATAGATTCTCTCTCTTCCAAAATTAAGAAGATAAGGCCAAGATAGGATTTTAACATTGGTCTTTAGTTATTCACATAATTATGAATATGAATTGGTTATTTTCTTAATTATGGGGTGTAAATTGGTTATCTGACAAATTGCCCCTTTATTTTATTTTCTCACAAACATAAAATCACTACTCCTAAAATATTACTATTATTTGTCGTAAGTAAAAGTTCCATAAATAATTGACTTTATGTTTTTCTCTAATGTGAAATATATCTTCAAATTTTATTAATCATATTGTTAATTATGTCTATCTGAACCATATGTAACCATCAACACATTCAAAATTTTTGCATTTAAAAATTTGTATGTCGCTACATTTTTTTATACGATGAGGTGTAATTAAAGTATTTTAAATAAATACATATATATATATATGTATGTATGTATGTATGTATGTATGTATGTATGTATGTGTGTGTTTGTTTTTACTATTATGTTTTTATCTTAGAGAATCACAAATATACCCACTTTTCCATAGAAAATTTAAAGGAATGCCCCTTTCAATATGCTCCATTTTAAATATACCCCGATTTATCTTTCAAAAATACCATTTTCTAGATTTAGGGTTGATTTAAAGTTTAATTTAAGATTTAAATCTTGTAGGGTAAGGGTTTAGTGTTTTACAAACTATTTGGGTTTATGTTTGAGGTATTAGGGTTTATATTTTAGGAGTTTTGTATTTATTAAGGATTAAAAGCTTTTTTAGGGTTTAAAATTTTAGGGTTTAGGGTTAAATAGGGTTTTAACCCTCAATCTTATATACTAAACCCTACAACCCTACAAAACATTATAGAATCTTTTTAAAATATTAAAAATGATAATTTAGATTGAAACTAATATATTTTTCAAAAATAACAAAAAAAAAGAGGTATTAAAAAAAATATGCACCTCAAAAGGGGCATTTTTTATATTCCCCTTTTCCATACTCATTGACCATATATACCCACCAACCTTATTTTTAATAACATATACCCACCCCTATTTCTTTTAATACTATTATACCCTTCATTTACCAAAGTTATTTTCATTACAAATGATAAATTTGTTAGGGTTTAAGATTTTCAGAGTTATAGTAAAATTATAGAGTTTATGATTTACTTAGGGTTTAGGATTTATAGTTAAGTACTTATAAAATTAGGGTTTATTTTTAATAACTATTAGGGTTTAATTGTTAAGATATAGGGTTTATATTTTAAGGGTTAGGGTTTATTAGGGATGGAAAGACTTTTTGGGGTTTAGTATTTTAGGGTTTTAGGGTTTTTAAACCCTTGACCCTAGAATCTAAACCCTAAAACAGTTAATATTTAAATAGGATTATCTTAGATTTTTTACAAGAAAAAGTGATTAAAAGGAAGGAAAGTGGGTATATGTGATTAAAAATTATGAAAAAATGGGTATATATATGGTTAAACCCCTATTTATTTTGTTCACAAACCACCTAAATTTTGAGAGTTCACGTACTACTTATCCACCCAATATCCTTTTATCACTTGAAAAATTATCTAAATATATTTGTCGTAAATCTATAATTATACTGAACAACAGAGTTTTAAAAAATCTTAATATAATAGGAAACTAAATTTGCAGATTGACGATATTACTATGATAGTTCTTATGTATTCATTTAAAGGTAATACATAAAGTATGTTTATGAAAGAAACGATTTTTCAAATTCTAATTAAAATTTATAATATGAATGCTAGCTATAGTGAAATTTAAAGTGCAGTAAAAACTAAAGAACCAATGACATTAATAATGTAAAATTAAAAATTAATTTGATAGCGTGTCACAGTTTTAATGTATGAGAAAATGAGGTAGCACTCTAAGAATATAGTTTAATTTCCTTATCATGTATAGATAGATAGATAGATGCACATGCTTAGAGGAGTGTATTCAACTAAGCGTTTAGAATGATTTGGGTTTTAATGTGTGATTTAGATGATTTTGAGGAGTTGTTATGAAATCCTCTCAAATTTCGCTTAAAACCATGTGATTTGAGCGTTTGTATTTTTAACTAAACAAAATCCTGTAAAATATATTTAAATCGCCCAAACCCCAATGTTTAATATGTTGAACTGGATTTGAAAGTTCCCCCTTAACGTATTTGTGTGATTAGCAAAGATTTTGAATCGAATAATCAAATTCGATTTCAATCGACATTCAAAAATTAACTAATATTATTTACTAGCTATGCAATCTTGTTAAATTTTACTATTTATTTTTTAAATGTTTGGTAAGTGGATTAATGTGAAAAATTAATTGTGGCTCCTAAATTTGTTAAGTTATAAAACACAGATACTAATCCTTAAATATTATATTGACAAAGTGATTGTTTTTGTTTTTAAGTGCCAAATAGATAAAAAAATGTAAAGCTTCCAAAATTCCATAGTCCACTATTTCTTTTTTTGAATAATTTGTTAAATTTTATTCAAAAAAGTGCAACTGTTTACAATCTCCTTTTTAGACTTATATACTTGAAAGACGAAATATTGTAATAGGAAGATAATAACCTTGTCCCTAGCATGACCATCTGAATTAGTTCACTCGAGTCAAGAGTAAACTCTTCCAATAGTACACCTTTCATAAGCTTGCTCCAAATCTCCCCTGTATTACCACATCCAAAGAATAAGTGTTGAATGTCCTCTCCAGCTTCTCGTTCTTACACATGTAGCCAATCTATTCTTGATCGCAAGCCAAATAAGAAAAGCATATTTTGGTGTAGAATGCTTGAACCAAACTCCCTTATGCCACCCTACCTCAGGTCTTCTGTCTTTTAATTGGAGCCATGATTCCTTATCAGTCCAATGTAGGGCGCAACTGAGTTTCCACTATTTCTGTTAACCCATTAAAGGCCCATTAAGCCTCTCTCCTCCCTCCTTCCTTCGCCGCGATCGCGAATTTTCGCGACGGTCGTCAGTTTCATGACTCCTTCTAAGTTCTCACCATAGCTCCAACACTAAGCAACGATCTCTGCAAATACTACCACCTAGATCAATGTCGTCTTCGAATTCTCTAATGGACAACGTATTCCAACGAAGTCTCGAGGATCTAATCAAAGGTTTCCGTCTCCAGCTTCTCGGAGAATCAACATTCATTTCCAAAGCCTTGGAAGAAATCCGCCGCGAGATCAAAGTCACAGATCCCTCCACTAAATCCACCGCTCTTCAGAAGCTTACTTACCTCGCCGCACTTCACGGCGTCGATATGTCCTGGGCGGCTTTCCACGCCGTGGAAGTCGTCTCCTCTTCGAAGTTACAGCACAAACGGATCGGTTATCAAGCGATTACTCAATCTTTTCATGATCAGACTTCGGTTCTGCTTCTGATCACGAATCAGGTGCGGAAGGATTTGAATAGTGTCAATGAGTATGAGGTAAGTCTAGCTCTGGAATGTTTGGCTAGGATTGCAACTCATGATTTAGCTAGGGATTTGACTCCTGAGGTGTTTACACTCTTGGGTAGTAGTAAATCTTTCGTTAAAAAGAAAGCAATTGGTGTGGTTTTGAGGGTTTTTGAGAAGTATCATGATGCTGTTAAGGTGTGTTTTAAGCGTCTTGTTGAGAATCTCGAGAGCTCAGACCCGCAGATTTTGTCTGCAGTCGTTGGAGTGTTTTGTGAGTTAGCGACTAAAGATCCTCGTTCTTGTCTTCCGTTAGCTCCTGAGTTACATAAGATACTGGTTGAGTCTAGGAACAATTGGGTTTTGATTAAGGTTCTTAAAATATTTGCTAAGTTGGCTTCGATTGAGCCGAGGATGGGGAAGAAAGTGGCGGAGCCAGTCTGTGAACATATGAGGAGGAGTATGGCAAAGTCTCTAGTGTTTGAGTGTATTAGAACCGTGGTGAGTAGCTTGAGTGATCATGAAGCAGCTGTGAAACTTGCGGTTGTAAAGATTCGGGAGTTTCTGGTGGAGGATGATCCGAATCTTAAGTATCTTGGTCTACATGCCTTGTCAATTGTTGCTCCAAAGCACTTGTGGGCAGTTTTGGAGAATAAAGAGGCTGTGGTCAAGGCTCTGAGTGATGAGGATCCAAATGTTAAACTAGAGGCATTGCATCTCTTAATGGCAATGGTGAACGAAGATAATGTGCCGGAGATCTCCAAGATTCTTATGAACTATGCACTGAAATCAGATCCTTTGTTCTGCAATGAGATTATATATTCAGTGCTCTCAGCATGCTCCAGGAATGCATATGAGATCATAGTTGACTTTGATTGGTATTTGTCTCTTCTTGGGGAAATGGCTAGAATCCCACATTGTCAAAGAGGGGAAGAGATCGAGCATCAGTTAATTGATATTGGTATGAGGGTCAGTGATGCCAGACCTGAGCTAGTTCGTGTTTCTTGGGCACTTCTCATTGATCCTGCATTGCTTGGTAACCTGTTCTTGCACCCAATACTTTCTGCAGCTGCATGGGTTTCAGGGGAATATGTTGAGTTCTCTAAGAATCCATATGAAACCGTGGAGGCGCTTCTGCAACCACGTACTTGTCTCTTACCTCCCTCCATAAGAGCCATCTACATACAATCGATTTTCAAACTTCTCGTCTTCTGTCTTAAGTCTTACTTCTCTGCTCAGGAATCCACTTTGTTATCCTTGGCTGAGGAGTCTAGTTCTGGCTCTTCATTGGTGAATGCTTTCACTTATGAATCTATAATGAACTTGGTGAATGTGATTGAGGTTGGTTTGGCTTTGTTTTCTGGGACCCATGATGTTGAAGTACAGGAGAGAGCTAAGAATGTTTTAGGACTCATCGGTATGATAAAGAAAGAATTAGCTGAGAAAGCAAACCTACAAGACGGTGAAACAGAAGCTTTTAGAGTAACAGTATTCATGGAAGATGTGTTCTCGGAAGATCTTGGTCCTGTTTCTTCAAATGCACAGGTTAAAGTTTGTGTTCCGGATGGTTTTGAGCTGAAAGAGGATCTCAGGGATCTTGAAGAGATCTGTGGGGAATTTCTTAAACCCTTGGAATTGGACTCAGTTTCATATATGGACAAGATAAGCTTCCTTGCCTCAAAACTCAGAATCAGAGATGAACAAGAAGCCTCTTCATCTTCATCTCGTCAACCTGAAGGTACGGGTTCATCTCTGCTAGCTGAACACCGTAAACGCCATGGCATGTTTTATCTTAGTTCTCAGAAGAGTGATCCGGATAGCGAAGGCATGCCAAGTGATTATCCTCCGGCTAATGATTTAACAAACGAGATATCTGTTGATGCATTTAACCCCAAGAAAAAACCGAACCGATCTAAACCAAGGCCTGTAGTGGTGAAGCTAGACGAGGGAGATGAATCAAGAGTCACTCCGCAGGCAAAAACAAATCTAAAGACTGTAAATGACGATGAGTCATTTTCCAGAGCGATTCAAAGCGCTCTTCTGGTAAAGAACAAGGGAAAAGAAAAAGACAAAATTGAAGAGGAGAGCTCTAGAATAGAATATCACCAGAGCTCCGAGAAGAAAACAAAGAAGAAAAAGAAGAATGGAGAGAGAAGTAGTAAGCATAAATCGCGACGGAAAACTGAAGTAGCTTCTGCTTCAAAAGAACAAGTTATAATCCCAGATTTTCTTTTATGAGTGAATGAAAAACCAATTTGTGTTTAAAGTGTTTTTTGGTTTGAGAGTGTTCTTTTGTTCATACACAGAAACCAAACAAAAGCTTGTTGTGTAATTCTTTTTGTGTATAGCAATTTTCATGTATTTGTTTATGTTATATGCAATTGAGATATCTCTACGAGGACAAGTTTTTCTTTTTATAAGTAGATATATAGTTTAGAAGACAAGACATAATACATAACATAGGATTCAAGCATCATGATGATGATGATCACCACCTGACTATTATTCTAATTAAAGAGTACTGAAGAAGACCAGACCGAGTTATACTACTAAGTAACCAAACCACTCATTAATCAGTGACACTCGTCACTAATTAATCAGGATTAACAACAACAACGCAGAGAGAGATTAACAGCTTGGAGTAGAAACCCTGCAAGTGCTGGCGACTTTTTTAGCGGCGGGAGAGTTAACGTAGGAGCGGAGGCTAGGGTTCCTCAAGTAGCCACAAAGGCACGGCTGCTGCTCTCTCAGCTTCGAACAGCACGCCGCAGACGGCGCTGAATTAGACGTAAAGGCCGACGCACATGGAGTCAGCTGCGTCACTGCGCATGTCACTCCTTCTGCCACCGGGATTTTGGCCACCGTCACAAGGAGGATCGCCGAAACAAGAGCTAAGATCATCACCTTCACCATTTTTGCTTCTTCTTTGATTATTGTGATTATATTTGTTGTGGGTTTTTAGTATGTTCTGTTTCTGTTTAGAGTCACTTGCCTTTTATAAAGGAAGAGAAGGAAAGTGTGATGAGCTTCTTTCTTTTTTCACTTTTCTTGTTATTTGAATTTTCTACTCTTTTTTATGCCAATAATGTGCTTGATATATCTTTAATTGGTGACCATTTTGTGGTTACCAAAAAATTTGGTTCCTTTTTTTTTTTCATTTCATTGGAAAGTATTACTTCTTGACTCATAGTGGGTTTTATGAAAGTTTTCCGCATTTCCGAAGCTTGATTTTGTTTTATCNTTATGAAAGTTTTCCGCATTTCCGAAGCTTGATTTTGTTTTATCTTTTCTTTGTATAACTGCGAAAAGGAATTACAAACAGAACATAGTATAATTTAATGTTTGTATGACTGGCCCTGCTCATTGTTATGGGAAGGGTCTGTAAACAATTATTATGCTTATTAATGCTTTGATACTTCTTCAACTATATTTTGTCCTTTGATACCACCGCTTTTTTACGTACACACACTTGCCCTGCATTGTATGGATCAAATATTATTAACAAACCTGTTTATAATTCGTAGCTAATTTTTTTTCTTTTTTTTTTTGTAAAAGTGTAGCTAAATTATTGGTTTATTTCTTATTTTTAGAGAATATAATTATGACTACAATACAAAAACATGAGTGAACATAATTGACAGCAAAATCAATGATTTTGATTGGCTTTAAGAAAATTAAACTAGGAAATTAAAGTTACTTTTCATTTCAACAGAAGTAAAAAAAAAAAAACTGTTGACACTTACCAAGTCCTACTCTCTCTAGACTTTTTTTCGGACGCAGTGTTAATATACTCTTATTTGGTCATAAAATTTCTAAACTACTCCTCCCTTTGCT
>OVAP01002578.1:0-19039 GCA_900406295.1 Aurinia saxatilis
ATCTTCTCCTCCTCCGACTGAACAAGCTCCCATATTGTATTCACTGTCGGATTCTTTCTCAAGTACGTCTTCAATATATTCTCAAACACATTTCGAAGAAATGTTTCACTTCCTCCCTGTTACATCGAAATTATATTACATCGTTACTATATAGTATTTTTATTTTCTTCAAATAAGAGAAAGAACCTTGAACGATGAAGTTTGAGGTGAGCCAAAGGAAGCCATGTGTAGAAACTAGAAACTAGAACGATTTTTGAACTTTTGTTTGAATAAATGGTACTTTAGCACACATGAATGTTTTTAAAACCATGAAATAACCATGTAAATAAAAAATAAAAATAAAGATTAAATTATGACTGATTAATTATATTATTGAATGGAGCCAACAATGGGAACCTCTCCGAACCATCATAGAAATTACAGCTACAAATAATATAATCAATTAGATTAGCATCGTGTTTGANAAAAAATAAAGATTAAATTATGACTGATTAATTATATTATTGAATGGAGCCAACAATGGGAACCTCTCCGAGCCATCATAGAAATTACAGCTACAAATAATATAATCAATTAGATTAGCATCGTGTTTGAATGATATGATATTTTTTAATCCTGACCAACAGACAGCTGTGCATTTTCTCCAATGTTTTGGTCTACTTCGGTTTTGTTTACATTTTCAGCCTAATTACAAATCAGATATGAATTGTTCGTGTTTTGGTGGACTAATATTCTTATCATTTATTGTTTTTCTTGGACCAATGACTAATATTCTTTGATTAATCGCAGGAAAAAAGTAAACCACAAAACGTAACTAATTTATAGTATGGTGTCAATGTTTANCATATGAATTGTTCGTGCTTTGGTGGACTAATATTCTTATCATTTATTGTTTTCTTGGACCAATGACTAATATTCTTTGATTAATCGCAGAAAAAAAGTAAACCACAAAACGTAACTAATTTATAGTATGGTGTCAATGTTTAATTTGTTTTCTACTCGATTTTTCGCCTGAATATTTATTGAAAATTATGACTTTGTAATTAAAATCTTGGAAAAGAAAAATTATAGCTTATCAATTGGTCTTTGAATAAAAGTATTCTTTGGTTCATTTGCGAAACATGCAAAATACACAAAAATATTTTTAGGAGACCTTGTTAACCTCCTTCGTGGTTGTACCTATTATTCGACTTCTTTATTAATGAATATAAAATATTTTCCAAAAGCAAAGAATGAAAACATTTAAAATATGAAAGTTGCGTGATTTTGGATCTCCACTAACCAAAGTATGAATCTCATGTTAAATGGTATCACTTACATATTTGTAATGGTTTCTTAAGCTCCTTCTTATTTATAAAAAGAATAATCTTTTTAACCATAATTTGTTAGAAATGAGATTCATCTGCTCAAACCATAATCACATAAAATAAATCTATAAACACTAATTTTTAGTACCGTACTCTTGTTTTCTGACAAATCATACAGATATGGTGAAGATTATACAAGAATTACACAAACAACTTCTAGAAAATTTTCATATCTTTTATCGTTGCAAAGAAAATTTGCATACACACAGTTTGATTCGTTTGGTAAAATTTTGAGTTTTTGAATTCGAATTTGTCATAGGTGTGATTGATTCGGGCGGCTTTCATTAAATATTTAATGCATGCTTGATTTTTTTTAATAAAAAAACACTAATCTTTAGTATTAGTAATAATAGATTGTTAGCAATAAATGTTTTTTGTATAATGTTTTCTTTATTAGATTTGGTCCAATAATTAAAAAAGAAAAAGACTTAATTTCAGTGGGACAATTGTAAAAACTAGCTCCAAGTCTCCAACTACTTCAATCCATTGTTGATGAATTTCTAACTTCTAACTTCCCATTTGGCTGAATTTTTCTTCTTTATGCATGTAGGTCCCCAACTAATCAATCACTAATCAACTACCGTTTCAAAACAATGTTAATCACTATCTATATTATACTAATATTTTGGATTATTATGGCCTATACCGAAGTCAAATTGTCATTTACTAAATAGAAATTTCTCCTTTAGCTATTACCATTTAAATATAAAAAGGAAACTTACCACAATACAAAACATGCCTTCCGAATTTGATTTTTTTGTTTTAGGTATAAGTCGGCCGTATAAACACAAAGGTCTTCTTCTTTAGCTGCAGCTTTTAGCTCACCTTTGACCCAAACTCCTTTAATACAGGGCATTATCGTTGACATTTTCAAATCTTTGCTTCCTCTCCTTCTTCTTCATTACAAACCCAATAATCCTCTGTTTTCTTTTTCTTTGCTCTGTATCAATGGAGAATAAACTTCATAATTCTACTTCTACATCATCATCAACATCAACTTCAAAACCTAAGAACAAGTTCTTGAAGATGCTTCCTAAAGCCATGTCGTTCGGACATCGTGTTCCACCGTTTAGTCCCGGAAGAGATCTTCACCATCACAATTCCAACAAAGCGTTTTTCTCCGGTCCTATGGTTCCTCTAGTACCTAAAGCGGCTCGTGTTAGAAGAAACAAAAACGACGCGGTTTGGGATGAACCCACTTCACCTAAAGTCTCTTGCATCGGTCAGATCAAGAGAGCTAAATCAAAACGTCGCTCACCTAAAAGAAACAGAACAAAACAACAACCACAACCATCTCTGATTCCTAAAGTCCCCACCAAAACGTTAAACAAAGAAGACGAGAAAGGTCGTATTTCGAAGATCAAACGTCTCTTCACTTTCTCTCCAGCAAGCAAGTCTCATTCTTCTTCTCAAGGCACAACAACCGCGGCTGAACATCATCCTGTAACGGTTGTTTCAGCCGCGGCTGTGCCTTCTTTAGGACAGATGAAGAAGTTTGCTAGTAGTCGTGATGCTTTAGGTGGGTTTGATTGGACGGTTGAGATGAAACAAGAACTTGAATCTCCCGTTGATCATCATCGGGGTTATTACTCCGATGATGATAAGAGAGGTGAGTATTTAAGAGACGACGATGATGATGATGAAGATGATATTATAATACCCTTCTCAGCTCCTTTGAGTTTGAAGCCTAAGAAAGAAGTTAACTTGTGGAAGAGAAGAACCATGGATCCACCAAGACCACTTCATCTTCAACCTTCTTGATTTCATTCCTTTAATTTCAATTTTTTTTTCACCTCTTTTGTTACAATACATAATATATAAATAAATTACCCCCCAATTCAAATTATATAGTGATGTTTGTTTATAATGTTACAGTGGTGAAGATGATGATCATATTCACTTCATTAGGTAGTCTTTTTGTGAATAAAAATCTCTTTTCCTATACACAAATTGGTTTTTGTTTTTGTTCATTGAGTTACAATGTGAATGACAACAACCAATGTCTTTTCCACCACCAAATAATTGTCCTTATATTAAATGTAAAAATCACAATCAAACNCTGATCACCATCGGGGTTATTACTCCGATGATGATAAGAGAGGTGAGTATTTAAGAGACGATGATGATGACGACGATGATGAAGACGATATTATAATACCCTTCTCAGCTCCTTTGAGTTTGAAGCCGAAGAAAGAAGTTAACTTGTGGAAGAGAAGAACCATGGATCCACCAAGACCACTTCATCTTCAAACTTCTTGATTTCATTCCTTTAATTTCATTGTTTTTTTTCACTTTTTTGTTACAATACATATATATAAATAAATTACCCCCCAATTCAAATTATATAGTGATGTTTGTTTATAATGTTACATATTCACTTCATTAGGTAGTCTTTTTGTGAATAAAAAGATCTCTTCCTATACACAAATTGTTTTTTGTTTTGTTCATTGAGTGACAATGTGAACGACAACAACCAATGTCTCTTCCACCACCAAATAATTGTCCTTATATTAAATGTAAAAATCACAATCAAACCATTAATATCTTATATTCATTATTAGTATCACACACAAAATGTGACATTAATGTGTAGATATATAAAATAATGGTACAATATCTTCATTGGGTAGGTACAAAATCAATCAGTACACCTAATTCCCTTACCGAAAAAATTCTCGAAATCTCCGTGCATTCAAAGTTAAAACACATAGCAAAATCAAATCAAAGATTNCAAAAAAAATACTCGAAATCTCCGTGCATTCAAAGTTAAAACACATAGCAAAATCAAATCAAAGATTCACACACTTTTTTGCATTTTTCATACTAAATAAACAGGTCTCAAATGTTACAAACAAAAAATCAATTTTCTTTTAATGTATCGAGTTTTTTTTATACATTTTAGTACGTGACACGAACACCAGAGTACCGAAGTATCTCACCAATGAGTTCTCCTTTACCGGAACCAACATACCGACCACAAATCTCACCATCTCTAATGAACAAGAACGTAGGAACTTCAATAACGTTCATGTCCTTGAGAAACTCCATACAACTATCGTTCTCGTCTCCGTTCATTCTAGCGAACACAACTGTCTCGGACATGGACCGTGATAACTTCAGCACTGTTGGATACACTTTGACGCATGGTCCACAATGTTTTAGTCCCACGTCTAGCACGATCAGTTTGCCTCCGGTTTTGTTTTCAGCGATTAGCTTCTCCACGTCAGTTCGTCCGTGTAGCTGCACCACTGCCGAGTGGTTGTCACCGTAGTATAGCACATCTCCCATTAACTGGTCCGGTCCAATACCTGTCCATGAGTAAAAAGTTTCCATTTATTTATGTCTTCACCACTATATACTNAGAGTCAAAGATTTCCATTTATTTACGTCTTTGCCACTATATACTTCACTAACTTCGTTACATAACAAGGCAAATACTTAACTACACAAAAGACTTCGTTATATGAAAGTGAATTTTCCATTGGGTAATTTTGTAACATGCATTGCGATACTGAGATATTATTTCAATAGTTGTCAATCATAAAAACATTAGTCCTCTATTTCATTTTATATGATGTTTAAGCTTTTTGTATGTAGATTAGCAATTCATTTAATTTTTTGCGTTTTCCAAATTAAAACATGTTTATCGTTAACTCCAAAACAGTTCAGCCAAATCAATCTACAAAATTCAATATGTCAAAATAACAAAAATTCAATAAATATTGCGTAAAAACTCGAAAACATCACTTAGACGGAAGCGGAGGGGTATAACAACTAAACCATATCTCACATTGCTAACTTTAAATATTTTTCCATCTGCTTAAACTCTTTTACATCCTGTTTTATGTTACCAATAAGTTTCCGTGTTACAACATCAATAATGTTACTCAAATCAATGACCATCGTAAATCGTATTACTACCTAGATTTCAACAAGTAATGATCATAGTCATAGCTAAAAATCTGCTAAAACCTATGTAGAATTTTGAGCAATTGTGTTACTTTATTCCCTTAATTTTGAGAGATTTGTTTAACGAATCATGGGCAAGTCTATAGTTCCAATATACATATATATATATATATATATATATATATATATATATATTTTCTTGTATAGATTAATTCGAAGTTTGGTACCTTCTTCCTCGTGTATCTTCTCCATGCTCTTATAAAAGCTAAAGTGAGGAACTTTCTCAATCTTCTCTCTCCGACAAAGCTCTCTAGTCTTGTCTGATTCATCACCCATAACGAGCAAGAATACGACGTCGCTACAAGTCCTGCTTAGCTCCACCATAAACGGATATATCTTATTACTCTGATCACTCTTGCTCGTTGCAAACTCAACCACCACGAGCTTGCTCTTCGCATTTTTAAGAGCTTCGTCGAACTCTTCTCCGCTGTGAATCTTTTGTACTTTCTCGTCTTTAGCCGCCGGTGAACCCACCGTCCCCGGAGACGCCGCTCCAGCCTTTACTTTCACGGTGGAGAAGAAACGTCTTCTTGGGGTGGTTTTACTCCAGCTTAGAGAGTTTGGTTTGGTTTCGAAGAATACGAAGGAGGAGGTGGAGGTTACGGCGGTGGATGGCCGTGGGATCACGGTGGCGATTGGCTTGGCTAAGAAGTTAGAGACGGTGGCCATTTGTGAGAGTGTGTGTGTGTGTGTGTGGATTGGTTCAAGATCAGTGAATGTTGTCATGTGGATAGATTCTTTAATATGGTTCAAGAATTTGTGTCCACTTGTTTTGATTTGTGGATCATGTTCACTGTTGATGAGATTTTTATATTATTTTTGTGGGGAATAATGGAATATGTGATTTTGTAGAGATGGATGATTCTAAAAGCTATTGAAGTTTTGTTGCATGAAGACAAATTTTTTGGAAATTTCTACTGGCAGCCAATATCGTTACAGTTTGATTTTTGAAGTTCAGATAGAGAGGGTCTATATCGACCGGAACATATGTACGTGTATTATTATTGACTTCAAACTTCAAAGTTTAGTAGTTGGTTCCGTATACGGTAATAGATACGTAAGATGTGAGGTAGACTGATAATATATGGGCCTTTAGCCCATTTTCAAAAGCCCATTATAGTTTTTAACTTAATGTGAAAAAAAAGTTTGTTGGTTGAAGTATTTTTTAGATTCTACCTAAAAGAATGAAGAGACAAGTCAAAAGGAAAAACTGTTTATTTAGACACCAAATGTTGGAGCTTGTGACTATAGACTCACAAAGAATTCGTAATGGTCTAAATATACACTAACTTATATAAAACATCACACGACATCACAAGCTATAATATTTCGGTCTAAATCATCAAACCGTTATCTGATGTTAGTTTTTTCGTGAGAATTGCTGACGTTGCATTGTTGTGCTAGACGTTAATGTCATGTCAGTATCCACATCATTTTTTGGTTGGGCCATATCCAATATTGATGGGCTAAAGCCCAAATCAAATAATTAAATCAAAGTTCCAGACCTAAAATTGAACCGAAAATTGAACAAAAAACATTGAACCGAAAACATGAACCAGTTTTGTCTTCCCCAATAAAACATAAACCAACTATTAGCCCATTACAAAGGGAACAATAAATCTTCTAAGGACAGTCTCGCTCAGTGTCTTCTTCATCCTCTGAAAGTCTGAATACTCTGAACTCTCCTCGGCTTCATCATCATCAGCATCTCCAGGAATGAATGGATCACCAGCCCCTTCTTATATGAAGATATCCACAAAAAAATGTCCACTTGCAAGCTTCATGCATCCTCTAGATGTTTTTGCTCAATGTCTCTCCACAATGGCTTCTTATCTCATATCGGTTCATATGGCAGCTTCAACCACATCCTTCCAATCGTTACAGTTAAATCTAACTCATCCCACATAGTTTCAATGATGTTACTTGGTCTGACATGACATCAAAATCCATCACAACAATGCCACGTCAGCAAATCTCACAAAAAACTAACATCCGTTAACGATTTGATGACTTAGACCAAAACACTATAGATTGTGATGCCGTGTGATGTTTTATATAAGTTTGTGTATATTTAGACCATTATGAATTCTTTATGAGTCTATAGTCACAAGGTCCAACACTTTGTGTCTAAATAGACAATATTTCCCTAATAAAACAAGAAAGGTGTGTGGGAAAAATCACACAATCACTATTTATTCGAGAAGTCTTTGGGAAAACTCGAATAAAAAAGCTTGTCACAAACACGGGGTATCTAGCAAAGAGTTGTTTTATTAATGTGTAAAAGATAGTCTTTCTCAGTTTAAGCTTTTAGGGTTCTTAAGCCAGAAAGAGATGATCATACAAGTTTAACCTAAAGAAGTATATATATACAAGATTGTGCCGACTTAGATAAGTTAAACTCCTAGATCTTCTCGTATATTCCTCATTTGTCCTGACCTTTTCTCTTCAGGTCGGTTCGTCTTACTTGGGTCTGGGCCACCTTGAATACTGATAGGAACTGCGCTTTTTGCATTGCTCGACCTCCCATAAGACGAACTTATCTTTTTGAGATCAAATGAGGACAGGCCGAGGAAATGATTTAACTCCTCGGCCTGAAATGCATGATACTTATTTGGCCGCGGATATGTGCTGGCTTATATCCTCGGCTTTGCGTACGTTGTGAGCTATGCCGAGCTCATGGCTTAGTTAATGACCTCGGCCTTTTTCGACCAAAGTCATGCGACAAGGCTGATCGGAGACGTGATACAGAAAACGTCCTCGGCTCTGTAAGTGTAATGACGTATGCCGAGCTTGCGATTTGATAGACTTCCTCGGCAAGTCGAGAGACATTGTCTATGCCGAGGAAGTGACTTTGGTGGACTGTCCTCGGCATTTGCTAATAAAATATATGGCAGAGGTCTTTCCCCGCACTCGGCTTAACTGCTCGACACTTAACCATTTCACTCGACCGTTTGCCTTAGGGATTAGGTGGGGGATATTTAACCCCCATAGTTGTTTTATTAATGTGTAAAAGATAGTCTTCCTCAGTTTAAGCTTTTTAGGGTTCTTAAGCCAGAAAGAGATGATCATACAAGTTTAACCTAAAGAAGTATATATATACAAGATTGTGCCGACTTAGATAAGTTAAACTCCTAGATCTTCTCGTATTTTCCTCATTTGTCCTGACCTTTTCTCTTCAGGTCGGTTCGTCTTACTTGGGTCTGGGCCGCCTTGAATACTGATAGGAACCGGGCTTTTTGTATTGCTCGGCCTCTCATAGGAAAAACTTATCTTTTCGAGATCAAACGAGGACATGCCGAGGAAATGATTTAACTCCTCGGCCTGAAATGCATGATACTTATTTGGCCGAGGATATGTGCTGGCTTATATCCTCGGCTTTGCGTACGTTGTGAGCTATGCCGAGCTCATGGCTTAGTTAATGACCTCGGCCTTTTTCGACCAAAGGTCAAGCGACAAGGCTGACCGGAGACGTGATACAGATTACGTCTTCGGCTCTGTAAGTGTAATGACGTATGCCGAGCTTGCGATTTGATAGACTTCCTCGGCAAGTCGAGAGACATTGTCTATGCCGAGGAAGTGACTTTGGTGGACTGTCCTCGGCATTTGCTAATAAAATATATGGCCGAGGTCGTTCCCCGCACTCGGCTTAACTGTTCGATACTTAACCATTTCACTCGACCGTTTGCCTTAGATATTAGGTGGGGGATATTTGACCCCCACAAAAGGTAAATCCAAATTCAGTGGTGAATACTTGAAAACATCACTCCAAATTCATTTCGAGAAGTATTTAAAGTGAGTTGGTTGATTTTCAAAAATTAATGGATCGGCTAAACTTGTGAAGATATTCAATAAATTTACACCGTTTTATATATTCACTAAATTCATAGCGTTTTTTTTAATTGATGGATATGTTAGAGTTTCATAGAATTTTATACATTCAATAAATTCATTAAAAAAAATGTTATCCTTATCAGTTTCAAAAGGTAAATTATATATCAATCACTAGATCACAAGTCATGAACAAAAAAGTAAAAAAAAAGGAAACTAAAATTTCTTCTTTTTTTTTTTAATTTTGAAAATTGAAAGTTGCTTTACGTTGTTGTAAAAAAAATATTGAAAGTTGTGTTTTACGAACGAAATTCAGTCCATTCTTTTTCTTTATGGTTTTACTTCTTCTTTTTTTCCGGCAAAACTTCAGATTGAAAGTTAAAAAATTACGTAAATCCACAAACTTTTCATTCTTATATGAATATTAACATTTTTAAAAATAAAAAGTGGTTACAAATTCATATGCCAATAACACTATATTCTATTAAACTTCTTGAGCCAATGTGATATGCTACATTCTGGTTTATATGGCGATTATGAACTTCAAGAAATGACTTCATCTTCAAGCATGTACAATATCCGTAAGAAAGACAAAGAATTTCTGCTACCAAAATGTTGACGATTGGCTGAATTCACGCATGATGGAAGAGTCCAATCAACGGCCCCGACAATCAAGCACAGTTACAGCGACAACAACAACAGACCCCATGTCGGTTTTATCACTTGTCATTTCGACAGCACGTATCGTGAAAACGCCGAGTTCACAACATAATGATGGATTTTTAAAAAATGAATATGAGCAACACGTCGATTCCGGTTATGTTAAACTGCCCTAAGCTATATCCAATCTACAAGCTGAAGGTTTAGCCATTTAGGCATATTGAATCCATTACAAACGGCATGGAGACAAGGTCTCACTCATGTACGACACCAGATTTTGGCCACAAGCTGCCCATTCATCACTTGGACATATCCATGGTGGAGCAAATACCATTGCTGTTTTGTTGGCAAAAAAGCATATACTCTTCCTCCTTATTGTCATTTGTATTCTACTCCTCCAACATGGCTGTAGCCAACTCTTAAACTTATTAATAAAATAGCATTTAAAAACATTATATTTTATTAAATTATAAATTATTCAAAACCAATTTTTTTAATACCAATACATTTTAAACAAACTTTTACAATCAATAACAACTACATTACTTGTCCGCACCTTGTGTGGACTATGCTTTCTATTTTATATTATATTAAATGCAAAATGATTAATTATAGTAAATAATTGTAAGAAATTAGTAAGATAATGTTATAGGTTTGTGTTTGGCCAAACTACATAGTCGACTCCGACAATATTTGGCATACACATGATGAGAGCTCCAAACCCTTTAATCTTAAACTATCCTTTGATCAACTTGAGATGTTTACGTTGTTTAAGTACTCTTCGAGAATCAACATGTGCATTCAGAGGAATGAATGGCCCGTGTGTGTTTTTTATATTGCCCAATGTAACCTTGCGGGGCACTGCGGGAAGCAAAATAAAAACACACCCATCAATCACCAAAACCATATTATGTTTTTACTATATCACAATATTCTTGATGTAAGAAGTATTCCCAAATTTACATAAAATGTGTTTGAGGAATTCATAAATTTTTAGTAGTAAGGAGGATACAAACTTTAAAATTCTATCTCCCAATAAATCCTCCTTTCATTTTTAGTCGGTGCACAAAATCTATATATATAATAACCCAGTTTTTTCTCCTCCTAGGGTGTCCGCATCAGCAAACCTCCTTCTAGGTTATCCACATCAGCAAAATTCCTTCAAGATTATCCACATCATCACATCTTAGATTAAGTGTATTTGCTCATATATTTATTTCACATATAATACATTAAAATAAATTTAAACAATAAAATAAAGTAAATACAATAAAGATAACATGGTACAATCATTTAGTAAGAATTATTTAAAAAAAAAAAGTTTTTAGTTATAAATTTAACAGTCTAAGTAATGAATTCATAATGGTACATACATCATTATGAAATATATTTAGATGGTAATACATGGATAATTTGATTTTCAATTACACATGTCGTCTAAGTAAAAAAAACTCTATTTGTCCCTCACACTCTCAAGTTACAGAAAGTTATATGGTTTGAAGTTAATATTCTCACAACAAATTTCTTTGTAATATATTGGAATTATCAAAGATTCAAACATTGTGATGGATATATAAATTTTTTGTGCAAATGATCTACAAATAAGAGACACCTTAAATCTTAAAGCACAACATCACTATTTTTTTTTAACTATAAGGAAACAAACTCCGCACGTAGTGTGGATATTCATCTAGTAAGCAAAAGAGTCGAAGCAACTTAAAGTAGACGACATAACATTTTCAATTACTTGGGACACACTATCATTGTAATGTGTGCATGAAGTAGGGGCAAGCAAAAGAAAAAAATCTCTTTTTCTCCATTCTCTCATGCTCTTCGGTTTCCGTGTAGAATCTAGATCTGTACTCAGCCTCCAACCATGGCCGGAGACAGTCTCTTCCGCTCTCCTCCCCATCAACCCAATCCTGTATGAGCAAAAATTCACACAACCAAAACTTATCTAACGAAATTATTAGGGATAATCGACTCTCTTGTATGAATCACTCGAAAGATAAAGAAAAATAACAATTGATCGGAAGAGGGGTCGTCTAATTGATAAACAGTGAATTCTCTTGCAGCCACAATTTTACATGTTATAAATGTAACAAACAATCTAACAGTTCACACCATGTGCGGGCCGATCACGTAGTTTTCTTTTCAAATTAAACTACATCGATGTGGAAACAAATAGCACAATATTAAACAAAATATATGTTTGTTTTTGTAAGACTGTTTCCAAAAACAACCAATGAAAGAAACAAAAAACACAATATTAATATGTATAGAATGTGTTGAAACCATTTTTTAATAAACAAATGATCTCTGGGATAATTTGTTTTATGAGAAAATGAATTGAATTTGAATGAGAAACGTGGGCCGTGGGCTCTTTGGAATACTTTGACTTCCTGAATATATCTTTTTGTAACATTGTTCAGATAAGATTATCAAATTTTTTTTTTTTAATTGAGTGAAATATATTTTCATAAATTTTATCGGCTCTAAGATTCTCCAAGTCAATTTAAATCATGAGGATATACTCAAATTTATCACACCCAACGGATGAATTCAAATATTACGGATAAACTCAAATCTATCTTTACGGATAGACTCAAATCTTGAGGATAGACTCAAATATCTCACCCAACGGGATATACTCAAATCCTGAAATTCTATCTGAACCTGATTTCTCTTGTGGCTATAAATAAGTCTTCAACTCATTTATTCAATTCACATTCTGAAACATAATCAGAAAGAAAAAAAACTTTTTAACTTAACTTTATCAGCTGCAAAATTAGTTTATAACGGTTGTATTCGGGGATTCATAAGCACATTGTACCATCACACTACTAGCGATTTCTGGCTCACCTTGTGCCAATTTATGTGAGTAATTTCATATGTGTATGTCCGGAGTCTTGATGTCTTAAGATTTTTTTGTGATGTCTTATTGTCTTAAGATCTTCTGAGAGTTTTAATCTTGTAAGATTTGTGTGGGTCTTAATGTCTTAAGATGTTTTGACTTGCCTTATTGTACATTATGTGACTTATGTTATATGTGTATGTGATGATTTATGAGAGTTTTACCGTCTTAAAATAGATTTTCTGAGAATGTTAATGTCTTAAGATTTTTTTGTGATATTTAAATGTCTTAAGGTTTTCATAGTCTTAATGTCTTAAAATTTGATCCAAAACAACATAAAATCTTTACACTCCTCTCATCATCATTTTTATTCTAAAACTAGATGAATGCAATGTTCAAACCAAAATTGCTCACCTGGTGGAAAAAAATTCTCTCCATTCAAATGAGCTCTCAAACCATTAGCTCTCTTCCACTCTATTTCAGGTAACTCATGCCAAAATATTTTCCCCAAGATTATATAAAAAATATATGACGGTTTCCTTAAGTCTGTACTTAAAAGGAAAAGTTAGACTTAGGAAGCTGCTTATGATTTTGGTATAATCTTGGGGAAAGGTTTCTGTGTGCTTATATGAAATGGAGTGGAAACGATTTAAAGGTTTGGAAGCTCATTTTAATGGAAACAAATTTATCCGCCAGATGAGCAGTTTTGGTTTGAACATTGTTTCATCTGGTTTGAGAATAAAGATGACGATGATGAGAGGAGTGTGGAGATTTCGGACCAACTCTAGGTTATTTTAGCTTAGGTAACTTTATGTTTATATTTTTAGTCTAGTGGCTAATAAAGTATTTTATCTAATCCTAATCTAAACAACTTAAACTCCAATTGTTATATAATGTTATGCTTAAAATAATCAAAGTAATATAAGTTTTTTCAAATTGAATCTTGTCGGATCAAGCCAAGTTGGTTAGATTGACCACCACTAATCCACATAACCTAGACTTGATCCAAAACTTAATATACTTGACCCAAAACTTAGTTTGGCCATCCCTACACATTCGTAAGCAAGCTTGGGCTGACATCATTCTTGTTTTCAATGAGGGATTGTCATGGTCTAAGGTGTGATGTGATATTGGTCGTTGTGGATTGTTTAAGAAAGTATGCACACTTTCTTTTGCCGAAACACCCTTTCACAGCCAAGACATTTGTAGACAATCATAGGTTTTTATGAAACAATGAAATCTGATAGGGGATATGGTAGTTCTAAGCATTTTTTGGACTACACTATTCATAGCACCACCCTGAGACCAGTGGATTAACAGAAGTGGTCAATAGGTGTTTGGATGTACCTTCGATGCTTTTTTTGTTTAAGACCATTTACATGGGATCAAGGGTTGTGATGAGAATTTAGTTTCACCCAAAATATTTTCTGCAAGCGCACATATCTCGCAGTAGTATTTTAGAGTCGAATCCACGGGAAGCAGAGTGTACGCAGTAGCACGTCTGAGTTCACTCGAGCTAAGCAAAGAATATGAGATTTTGGATTTTTGATCGATCGATAGTATGAACTAATCGATCAATTGATGCGCCTTTCGGTCGAACACATGAAATGTATTCGATCGATTGATGTCTGCAAATGGTAAAATAAAATAAAATATGAGTATAAATAAATTAATAAAAAGCACTAGAAAATTAGAAAATGCATCAGAAACACAATGTTTAAATTATTCAGGATAATAATGATGTAAATATTCTAGTAAAATTATATAGTTAAAATCAGTAAAATTCGATTATTCTTATGGTCTGATTTAATCCGTAGTCATTAAAATGAGTTGGCTAGAACTGGACAACGTATAAACTTTCTTTTTAAGTCAATGAACATTAATCACTCATAAACATATTAAATATGATTGAAAATAATAAAGTAATACATCGTTTTCTTAATGTAAAGCCGGAGTGCGTGCTACCACGCCTCACCCACTACCGCAATGCGACAAACCAATTAGCCTAAAACCAAAAACACAATTATTAATAATCAGCATATCAGACGGACCACAAATCTCACGAATCACTCACAAGTCACTACTATCAAACACAATTTCGACACCTAAAAAAGTTACACCTAATTTTTATCAACCACTCCTTGATGCCAAGTTTTAAAAACTACACAAGCTATAGTCATGTTTGTTTAGAGATGGTGTGGTGCATAGCCATATAATAAGTGTAGGATGGACGAAACAGTATCATAGTGTAGGATGGTGCGGTGATTTAGACTTTGGGACAACATGTAAACTATTTCCTCTTTGGTTCCTAAATAATAACTTTTTTTCTTTTTTTTAGTTCAAATGCTGATATATTTTGTATATCCACTATAAAATTCGTTGAATAGACTATTCAACGGCTACATTTATCTTAGAAAAATTAACCAGATTCAATCCAAAACCTACCAAAAATTTATATTTCAAATTTCTCTATCGCAAACTAGACATAGACATTATTCATTAAATTCTTAATATATTTCGTATATCCATCATAAATTTTGATGAACATACTATTCGACACCTACATTCATCTTACAAAAATTAGCCTGATCCCGTCTAAAACCAAACAAAAATCTTGTGTTTCTCCACTCCAAACCTTACATAGATACTATTCACTAAATCCCGATAGTTTTAGTCATTCTAAGAACTTTCGTCCATATTAAGTCACACAATCAAGTTGAATAAAAAACCAAAAGTACACCGAAAATCAAAGTGATTAATACAACGACAAAAAAAGATTCTTAAAGGGCAAAACAGAAAACAAGAAAAAAAAAAACAAGAAGATTCTCTCAGCATATCTCATTCAGAAGCTTTCTTCTCTGGTTTTCTACAGAGAATCATATGCATAGGAGAGAAAATCCCAGTCTCACCACCTCTACTCAAGTAATCAGCAGTCTTAAACAACATATCATGAACATCAACAGTTCCTTTAGGTGCAACTCCAATAGCAGACAGAACCACAACCACAACATGGTTCCTCCAATACGCAATTCTCCCCATCTTTAACCGGTTCCACCACGGTTTAGCCGGTGGTTTAGCCAAATCCAACTCTTTAACCACTTCAAATCCGACTTTCTTCGCAGTCTCAGCTATATCCGAATATCTTCTTAACCCGGGAAGTGCATCACCTCTCTCGATCCCTTGTATAACCTCAACATGTTCTTCATCTTCGTCTCTGTATTTCTCTGTTGTAACCCATTCGTAAGAAACATACAACGTTCCTGGTTTCATCACTCTGTATATCTCTGCGTACACTTCTTCTAGCTTTGGTGCGTGACATGTTGCTTCTATAGAGTAAGCACCATCGAACGTGTTATCTTCGAATGGCATCTCTAAAAAGTTACCACAAACAACGTCGCATAAAGACTCCAGACCAGCTTTCTTGTTGTGTTGCTTGGCTCGTTTCACTTGGTACTCGTTGATCGTGATTCCGGTTACATGGGCTTTTGAATGGGCCGCAATGGCTCTCATCGGGCCACCAACACCACACCCCGCGTCGAGGATCTTTTGTCCTGGTTTGACTTTGATCAAGTCAACGGCCATCTCTTCATGGATTCTTGTGGCTTCTCTGTCGGATTTTCCAGGGATGTGAGGTGAGAAATGGAATGATTGTCCCCATCCCCACTCGTAGATGTCGGTTACGAGGTTGTAGAACGTGTCTACGAAGTCAGGGACCTTCTCTGTTGATTCGATCTCTTTTGGTTTGCGGAAAAATGACCAGTATTCGTTGTAGTTGTCTTTGACGTTTTCCGCGGCGATTGAGCCGCCCGAGAGATCTACGGCTCGTGTGCTCTTACGCTCGGCTGGTCCTAAGACGCAGATGAACCAGTAGAGACCACCCGCGACGAGGCCGGCGGTGCAGAAGAGTGTTAGAGAGTCCATTTTTTTTGGAAGAGAGAAAGAGAGAGAGAGAGGTTTGTGTTTAACAGAGTGTATAGTTGTGGAGGAGTTAATGGTTTTTATGTTGTAAAGATGTGTCCAAGGAATATCCAGTTCAGAATCTTTTAGATAAATAATCAGAAATTGGTAATAAGATAAAAGAATTTTATGGTATGGTCTAGGGCTGGGTATTAAAACCGGAACCGAAGAACCGAACCTTACTGAAAAAGAGGTATAGTTCCGGTTCCGGTTCCGATTCCAGCCAAAGTAATCTACTGGATTTCAAATTTAAGATTCATGGATATCGGTTTAGTTCCGGTTACTATCCGAAAATCCAATAGATACCCGAATGCAATCGAATTTTTCAGGATTTATGGTATATTTTACATTTTCCCGACGATTTCGGTTAGTTCATGTATTTTCGAATACTTTGTATAAAATAATCAAATTATGTGTATTATTTCAATTTTTATAAATATTTTATCATTATTATTCGGGTATTTCTGGGTACTTTCGGGTACTTTGGGTATAAGGTAACGAAATCAACCGAACCCGAATTTTTTTTAGTACTAACCGGTTCCTTTCAAAGAGGAACCAAACCCGAACCGAACCGAAAATCTATCAAGTACCTAATGAATCCTATATGCACGGAACCAAAAAACCGAAGAATCAAAAATACTGAACCGGAACCGAACGGGTACCCGAATGCCAAGACAACTATGGTCCATTCTAGTATACTACTATTGCCTACGGGAAATAAAGATTCCCAACATATAACCATGTGAATGAAGATGAAAATAAATAATATGAATGAGTCACTAGAAAGAAAGAAAAATATATAATGAAACCTATGAAATGGGTACTTAATTTTGTGAATAAAATGAATGAGTGACTATATTGTATATTTTCGATGTAGATAAATGCTAAGTTTCCTATTGTGTTAGGTTAAGGTTAGTTTAGTTTTGTAGAGATACATTGGACCCAAGGTTTTGGAAATACAAATCAGACATTTTTTCATTATCTCATATTTAAGAAGATTACGAGATAACATAGATTACGATATATAGTCTAGCAGTTTAGTGTTTTGTGTCAATGTTGTTTTATTGAGTGATCTCTTAAATTCACATTGACATATCACATGTTAGTATGTTACTGAAACAAAATTGTTAGATGATTTTTTTTCTGTGGCCTAAAAAATCTAACTATATGTATGTATACGCATGATGTATACAGTATATCTTGTGTGATCTGAACTCTTTACAACTTACAAACATTTCACTGCACGTTGTAGGGTCAGGGCCAGCTCCTTAATCTATAGAAAAGTCTTGTAGCTTTCTTTTTCATTTTTTATTTTTCTCCATCTCTCCGTACAACTGATAATAATTTTTATAGGGAATTATAATATTGAAACTCCACTAACATAAGAACAAAAAACTCCATCGGTATACTCTGTCCACTGTCCACTCCAGGATCCGTGAGCTCATATATATAAATAACTATTAGCTGGTCCTTGAAGTATCCAATTATTGTTTCAATTAAATTATGACTTTTTTGGTAGATCGGTGGTCATATCACATGACTCATATGATCATACTGTTTACCACATGACGATAAACTAGGCAACCAGAGCTCTTTAAAAAAAAAAAAAAACTAATATGACTTTTAATGTCCAATTAATGTTTTCAAGATAATTGTAATCCTCCAACAATTTGTTCACCAATTTTTTTAATGAATTTAAAATGTGACACCATATTTTAACTAAACTTTTTTTAAAAAAATGAAACAGTAGATTTCGTAGGTCATAAGGCCGGCAATGCAAAAAGGTGTAAAATATACACAATCAAGAATTTATGGAATAATACATATTAAGAAACTGATAAATTTATTGGTTGGTAAGTGTTAAACCGAATGAAAGATATTTGAAAAACCATGAATAATATGAAAAATACAAAATATTTGAATTCGGAAGAATAGAAAAAGTTATTTTCCGTTTTGCTTATTTTCTTTCTTGTTTATACTTTGTATTCTCTTCATATATTTGCTTTACATCTTATTTTTATTCTTCCATGACTGAATCATCAAATGTATTGAATCTACTACCTATTATTTGAGAAGAGATTTTAGTGAAAAAACTAATTTGTTTTAATTACACTTGCAAAAATATTATGCGTGAAATGATGTGACATGACACCTTTCGTATACGTGAAAGTTGAGTATTTTTTCATAATTATCAAATTATATCAATACCTTAATATGTCCGACCCGTTAAATATCATTAAAAAACCAAGTATAATTTGCAATGAGGTAATACACACGAAATTGAGTTTTTGTTTTAAACTTACCGAATGATATCAATGATTTGATAGTTTTGACACCGTTAAACACCATAAAAAATTAAAAAAATGCTAAATGTGGTGGGTTAATACACCCAAAATAGAGGGGG